>CM069863.1:24475691-24508191 GCA_036172795.1 Pelodytes ibericus | reverse complement strand
ATCTTTCAGTTAAACAGAACTTCTTTTTTTGCTACACTTGTCCTTCAATAATGTAACCATAAAACAACATTGCTCTGTCTTCTCTGAATGTTCGAAGAAAAGCCAATTATTATTTGCTTAACGCACATTTGTTGTCGGTTATCTCAGTGCACTTCCTGTTTTTAGATTTGGGAGGAATCTGTTTTTGTTGGCATTTCTGCTGTCTCAGCTTTCCATATGTATTCACTAACCCCTCTGACCCTTTCCCCTGCAATTCTGGCTCTCGAATTTCCAGACACACCCATGTGTCCGTATTTTACCAGTAATATTTAAAATAAGGGTGCAGAGTCCAATTGCATTTTAGAAAGCTACATCTTCTTATATCACATGAAGAACAAACAAAATAGATATAATTTACATCAGACGTGTTTCCAAACTGGTGATCTGGCATCTTGTGATCATGTAATAACAACATTTTATATTGTATATGTGCTATATATATATATATATACACACACACACACAGTTTAAAAAAATATAAACCACTTCAGTTTTCACTAGGGGGTTAATGTGGTTTTATATAAAACACCAGATTCCAAATTGTACATGACTGGAGATTGCAAAACCATAGCAACAGCAGAGTATGAGAAGTCACACATACAGTAATGTTAGCTCATCTACTGCTGCCTGGTACATCCTTATACTATCCATTAAATCCTCTCTATACAAAACAAGGGGAAAAAATACCAGGTTGAAAAATGTGTGTAAATGTGTGCTTGTCCGAGACAGACATATATGGAGAATGTGTGTGTGAAATATAAGCAAATTTGATAAACGTCAGATGTTTGAAATGTGGTTAATATATAGAATAGCTCCCCGACCCCAAATAGATAGTGATCAATTAAATGCAGAAGAAATGTTATGTTCTTATTACTAGAAATCAAATCGTTGGCTCCTGGCAAGAAAATACACAGGATGGTAAAAAAATGGATCGCAAACCACTGTCTGCTATAACACATACTCTATCAAAGGGGGGGAGGGGGGTCAAGTTTTAAATATGTATTTTACTGCCTTTAATGAATATTTAGTCGGTGTCGATACATCTAGCATTTCTGCAATGTTTGAAACCCCTATATTTGAACTGTATACTGAGATAGTCCTGGTAATATTGTGAACATATTGCAAAATCATGTGATCTGGCATACATACTGGGTATTCAGCTAGGAGGAAGCAGTAGGTTTACCAGCCATGTTCCTGCATTAATAGACTTAAAGGGACAGTAGCATCTAAACAGTGTTTTTACTTTGCATGTAGAGGATAAAACATGATTGGAGTTGATCTATACATTGTGTTCACAAAATTGCAAGCAAATCCCTAAATTAGGAGGAAAATGTGTTTCAAATAGGTCTATGGAGTCTTCTGTTTATGACATTGTCTGTGGCCTAATATGCAAATTAACTGCTTTTGAATGGGAAATATGTAATTTGCATATTAGGCCTCAAGTGATGTCATAAATTGGAGACTCCAGACCCTTTTTACAATGTTTTTGTTCCAGTAAATTTCGAGAACAGTTCATACTTACCCTTAAATTTAGAACGTATATTAGCCAGCTCCTTGTTTATTCTCTTTATTTCAGCTTCTTTGCTTTTGCCTGAAAAAAATAATAAAAAATAAATAATGAAATCCTACAATGCTTTGCTAAAGTATCATGCTTGTAACAAAAATGGGCAGACTTGTTTCAGCCCTGCACTGAATCGTTTCACAATGGCACAAGGTTTAGTGAAAGGTACAGGTAGTGAATTTGTAAAAATGAGTAGGAGATTGATTAATAGTTACCAATTCTACCTGTAAGGCGTTTTTTGACCCATTTTTCGATGCATTGTGGTGGAGTATAATTCTATTAATTATGAAAACCCTTTTTTTCAATCTCTATTCATGCAGAGGTGTCAAACTGCAGCCCTCCAGCATTTCCCAGACTCCTCTGTCATCCTGCAAGCTAAGTATTATGGGAGATGTAGGGTATGTGTAGCTGGAAGGCCCTAATTTGACATCCCTGCATAACGCTTGTCACTTTTCCAAAAAACGCTACAAAAATGTTTAAAAAGAAGATTAAATAACCACTACACTGACTACCTACACTATGTTTCAGCTATGTCCAAACTCCCTCTAGACCAGTGCTTCGGAAACCAGAGGTAGAATATTCCAATTAATTATTGCATAAAAAGGGCTGCTCAGATTAATCATGGACTATACTGTATTTACACACAAAACGGTTTAGTAAAATAGGAAGATGAGGACTGCCCTCAAGTGCCAACGTCGAGTTTTATACACCATAAAATAATTCTAAACATATAAAAATACAAATCAAAACGGGTTGCAGACTTTGCAATAAACAATTAAACGGCTCATCCAAATAAGACAAAAAATACTAGTCAGCACAGATCTATGTTCTCAGGAAACCTTCAACTCACAGACTGCAGGAACATGTACATCCGTCAGCACTGAGAGATGGGAGCCCCGCTAGATGGAACAAGCCCCGGGACACACTACACTTTCTAGAGAGATAAAGCCATTTCAGAAACGAAAAGGAAGACTGCTTCCTGTGATTGTAAAATGGCAATAGAACGATGATACGATAATTAATAGGGGGAATGGGAGCAATGAGAGAGGGAAATAACGGTTATAAATAAAACTATGAACGTCTGAAGTCACGGATAAACTAAATGAAGTGATATGGGGGAAGATCAGCAGAGTGATTATAGGAAGCAGTGTTTGGGGAGCAACTATGGCAGAACCAGTAACAACATGCACCGCTTTTACACAAGGAGTAGTCAATAGAGAGCTCACCAATTATGGCTATTGAACAACAACTTTCAATACTTTTAGCCAGCCCAAGGTATCAAAATAATAATGATGTGCATCTCTGAAGCTTGGTAGTCCCAAGGAGGCTTCCAAAAGAATTGGGTGTGTCAAAAAGCTTGTTCTAATTGGTATGCGGCATGTGGGACATCGAACACACCTCATACGGGGTGGGGTGGGAATATGCTCATCTCCGCACTTGCTATTAGTCGTGTGCTACATGAATTATCTGCATGATGGTGGCCCATTTGGTGTGAACAATTTCTGAATGGTTCAGACTTATTAACAACAACAACAAAAAATGTAGTTGGTCTTTAAACACTTAATCTTCAATAATCAGGGATGTGCAATTCCTCTCGCCCCATGCCCAGGACATGCAGTTTCGGGTGACTGGCAGTTTTTTTTTTCTTACATTTAGCCCTGCTGTGGGCAAGCAGCAAGGTTTAAGGTTTTTTTTTATGCTCGTTAGCGCAGGGCTCGACAATTCCCCAGGCGTCAGGTTACCATGGCGACAAAGAAATTAGACCTGGCGTCCAGATAGTCATCCACCTGGTACCCTTTGAAGGAGTTTTTTTTTGTCTCCAGCACAACACAAGGGGAACAAAATCTGGGTGGGCTGCACAGACTGCCAGTTTTACCAACACTTTAGTCTCAGCAGGACAGCAGGTGGAGATGGTCTGTGCCTGTGTGAGAGGCACAGACCAGGCTGCAGAAGGAATGCCCCCCTCCCCTGCAATGAGGTAATTATCCTGAAAGGTGACTGCATGCTTGTATGGGTAGATAACGGTGTATATGTATGGGTAAATGTGCGCTTGCGTGGGTAAAGGACTGTGTGCATTAGTTATGTTTTTGATAAAGTTACAATTCTCATTTGCAAATCTGGTCCATTTAAACTCACTACCTACTTGCATTTAAAGTATTGTTAGATTGGCTCCTAAGTTGCTATCAAAAAAAAGACCTTACTTAAAAAGACTTTATGACTTAAAGGAACATTGCACCTTGAAGGAAGGAAGGGTTGAAAAAAAAAAAAACATGTGCCGGACTTTGAAGCAAACACGACGTGTATTTTAATAGATACATGCAGGTTTACTATCTGCTGTGTCTCACATGAGAGACACAGCAGTTCAAGGTTATCACGCGCTGATGCACAGCCAACGTCAGCATGCGCACAGCCAATCTGAGCGAGGGCTCGCCCTGCTCAATGCGAGGATCTCTCGCTGCTAGCGCAGAGTGAGCACCTAGTTTTTGCATGGGATCAGCAGGGAGGACCTAGTTAAGACCCTCCCTGCTGATCCCATGCAAAAATGGGGGTGCTCACTGCGCTAGCAGAAAGCTGGTCGCTAACCAGGTGGCTGTCTGTTTCCTATGGAAGCAAGGCAGGTGTTGGTCAGAGAATAAACTGGCATGTACTATCAAAAGTCCAGGCCAGTTTATCCTCACCCTAGGGACAACTAACATTTCACTTGTGCTTCTATATTTGTACACTCGTGATTAAGTCCGTCAATAGTTTGTTCACCGAGTTCCATTACCAAGGATGACCGACCCATTAGAAGTAGGTCTGCGAGAGACAGAACAAGCCAGAATAAGGATTTTAAACAGGAGGAGTGAAGCAGAGAGGAAACTTGGCAGGAAATTACTATAATCAAATAGTAGATTTCCAGGGCAGTGGGCTCTATGACAGCAATCGCCAAATCGCAGCTCTGACATATAAGGGTCTACTCAATAGAGAATTGCAGGGAATGGAGAGGAGAATTTCAAACTTTAGGCCAAAGCAGCATTGTTGGAAAAACTCAGCTACTTTGGCCTTCAAACTGAAATTCCCGTCTCCATTCCCTGCAATTCTCTTTATTGAGAAGACCCTTACATGTCGGAGCTGCGGTTTGGCCATCCCTGTCATTTATTGAGTAGACCCTATAAAGTGCCGATAGCGGAATTAAGTTGGATGAGCTCCTTTTTGCTTTAAAAAAAAAATTCATATAAAATGCCAAACACTTTTCAAACTCTATAATTATTTACCATATAAAGTGATTAAAACATTTAAGGTTCATGGGGAGTTTCTGAAGCTGAAGATTGTGCAATCCTTACAAATCCTTACTAATCCATACAGCCTTGACAACAGGTCAGCCGGACTGTAAAATACATCAGAGGAGACTGAAGATCTCTACTAGCAGCAAACAGCCTGATCAATGGAACAGTGTCAGATTCCAACATAACAATATTATGATAAGACTATCATTCTGGAAGGTGGAATCCAATTAAAATATCTCAAATTTTTTAAAATATTTTTCTTCATGTTTTTGAAGACAAATTCATATACATTTTAAATATCTTGGTTGTTTTTTGGCAATCTCATTTAAAGGTTAAAAGCATGGGTCTGCTAGTGCAGACAGACCCCTTCGTTTTCAAAGGGAGTCAACAGATGGGTCTTTAACTAGGTCTCCTCAGTTGATCCCCCTTTGAAAAGGAAGGTCTCTCTCTGCAGAAAGTCTGCAGTCCTCTGCAGACCCCAATCAGATGGCCGGGCTCTGCCTCAGCTGTGAGGCAGAGCGAGAGTCAACACGTCAGGCTTATTTTGTAGACACTTTTATTTTTTTAACTCTTGCTCTTTTGTAAACGTTTTATAAACTAGTTGTCGTTTAAGGGATTCAGTCTGTAGGGCTACAGATAACTACACCCATAGATAAGGGGTTTCAACGGGCACTAACTGGAACAATGCCAGCTCGTCTGCAGCACAAAAGCACAGAGATAGTGTAAAACATCCCATGAACACAAATTCCCTTGTAGCAAAGGTATATCCACAAATATCAAATAAAAGTGTTTATGTGTCTGTGGTGCATGCTGGATGTGAACAGTCCTGTGAAATTGGAATCTACTTTTATTTACTTCTACATGGAAGTAAAATTATATTTACACAGAACTATGTAAGGGACTGCTAACGTGTGTCCAGAATAAGGGAAACTGAACAGGATGGGCCTTGACGTTTGCCAGGGCTCCTAAAAATCCTACTGCTGGCACCAGACTTTTTTTTTTAATTATTTTGCATAGTGCAAGGGGTGTAGCATTTCCCTAGCTCCTTAACATAACTAGGCTGAGTCTGTTTAGCTAATAAAACCTAAACATATATTTGAAGGCCTGTTCTATGGGTCAGTTATGATATCAAGACATGAGAGCTTTCCCTGTATGTGAAAAGATCAGTCTCTTAAATTTCTCTGTATATGTAGGCCTACTACCCTGCAGATCTATGGCATATAGTTATAATAATAATAATAATAATAATACTATACCAGTTTATGTTAAATCCACTTAAATATAAAACACCCAGTACAGGTGTTTACACTATTAATAGAAGAAAAAAAATGCATACTATATCATGTGCCTGAAACAAAATACTCCTAAAATATACTGCCAATCATCCCGAATGAGAAAACAAAAAATATGAAGCAGGGAGACATTTTGGTATTCACATAAAATTACCCATATGTCGGTTTCTCACTCCACATGCCACTGAGCTCAGCACTGCTAAAAAAAAAACAAATAAAAAACAAGAACGAATCCTTTGCACGCGTAGTTTGAGACAAACAGAACGTTTGGCCGGTGGATACATTTTAATCCTTCAATTACTAAACAGTGAACGTTTTTGTTAAAACACATTAGCACGTGTACAGAGTGAACGCTGCAGATTTTTACAGACTTTGTTAACAGGTAGAACTGATCTGGCTGCATGTGGGCGGTGACTGTCATCGCCTGCACAACCAAGCAGATCACCCCGCTAGCATCCAACGGGGTCTGCGAAGAGCCAACAGCCCTTCTCTCTGGCTGAGACAGACCTTTAGTTTTTACCTATACTCTGTAGAGGGGAGTGACCGTCAGTGACCCTCTACAGTGATCAGCCTTTATTACTCTTAAAAGAAACGTAACTGCAAAAAGTCACAAAAATTAGCACATTCACAGTCACGTTTTATAGGAATGCATACCATACATCAGAAGTAGACCAATAACAGAACCACTGTGCGTGGTGGAGGTTCTCTCTCAATAATCATGCACTGTGATTGTGCATGGATGTTTATACGTGGCCTTCCATAGACGTTCAGGACCGGCCCAGACATTTGACATGAGTCTACTTATACAGGTGTCATGCTTGTGTTCACCTTCCTTATAAATAATGCCCCCTATAATCTTTATTACAGATTTCCTTTCATTTGCTCTTGTACAGTGAGAAGGCAAGATCCATATAAATGAGAACACACTGGTCAGGTCCAGCCGCGAAGCGTCTCTGGTATGATCTCAGACGTGTTATACTTTTTATTCAGCCTTAAGGAAGGAAAGTGTAATTGCATTTTCTGGTCGGCTACAGCTTTGAACCCATCGCAGTTATGACTGAGCCAAAATTCATATTCTGTTGGGGGGGGGGGGGGGGGTCTGGATAATGTTAAATCTAGCAGCAGCACAGATGGAAGTGAGAGGAGCTGTGCAACATACTGAAAAGACAGTGCACACAAAAAACACACTGGATGTTGCAGAGCCTTCTACATTCACAGCAAGATCAAGTAGGGAAGGTAAAGATCAGATGTGCAATAAGCCTCGTTTCAAATATTTAAAGGGGCAGGTTTATTGCGTTGGTTTTTGTTTTTTTTATATGTACTGCGCTATGTAAAACAAATAAAAACAGATCCGTTGTAGCAGATTTTTCCTTAACGTTTCCGATCCCCTATAAGCTGCAAATAAAGTGTAATATATTTATTGCTAAATCCAAAATCCTGCCTATTACTCAATGCACTCCTTATTGGCTACCACTGAATTTTGAGATGCTGGTGGAATGATTTTCAATGTAAAACTACAAGGGAACATTCAAATTGTTTTAAAAGTAAAAAGAAATGTGTGTGACAACATACAGAAAACAGGTTCGGTGGAATGGCTTCTATAGACAAATGATAAATAAGATGCTCAACAGATGCTTTACTTTCAAACACCAAAACATTTGGTATGTTCTCGAATACAAAACAACCCTGATAATCAGATGACTCACCCAAACTTGGCATTTGAATTTATAGCGAGGGGTAAAGCAACTGGATAGGGAAAAATGTTTTTACTAGTAAATATACTTTCACATGTATACTGTTTTTTTTTAATTTAACTGAAAACAATGCACTTCTTGTTTTTATTCTTTCCTCTGTCCCTTTCCATTCCCGTTCTTCAGCTCAGCTTTCATTATTGCCCTCATAGCAAAATATTACACCCCTTGCCCCTAGGACTTGCAATTCCTCCTTGCCTGGCAGGGAATATGGAGATCTGTGTGCTGCTTGGTACACACCCCCTACGATGCTGCCTGACACTTCCCTAGAGTCTTCTAAGATGGGATGCTGGAAGGTCCAGTGCCTGCAGCTCTGTGGGGGATATGGATCCTAGTTTTATAGTCAGACCACTGAGGTCTGATTATAAGACGAGCCTTGAATATAAGACAAGGTGTCTTTTTCAGATCACTTAGATTCTAGCAAATACAGTACATCTTAAATAAGACATCTACAAAACACCCAAACCAAAACATTTTTGATACATACCCATGCACTCTATTAGAAGGTCAAGAAAAAAAGTATGGTAGTAAATGAGTAAAAATCCACTGAATGCTCAGTATAATAAGAATGTAAGCAGTGAGCACTGCAGAGATGATTCTTAGAAACATTTAGAGGTCTCCTGTAATTGCTGGCAGAATACCAGAGGAGTTCAAACATGAACAACTGGTCTGATCCACCACAAACTAGTAATCAAAAGCAGATGGCCCACCGCTGGGTCAGATTTAATAGATGATGTAGTTCAGTAGAAACGGGATGTCCATGAGGAAGAAATGCATTACAAACGTCCTTTGTGGATCATTAAAAGAATGTAGGATAGGGAGGGGATGTAGAAGGGAACTGATGTAGGTTAACCATACTAGAGCTTCCCCAGTCACGGCCTTTGATATTAACCTCACTCCAAACTAATAAACACCAAGACAATGTAGCTTATTATGGATATAGTAGCACAATCGTGTTTAAATACATTAATAATGAGAGCCGATAACATACAATGGGCTCTACTGAACGAGTTACTTTACCTCAGGTGATGGATTACCATAGACTGCAAAAAAAATTAGATAAAAACCAGTGATAAGTTATAATTGCTGTCATTGAATAACGTCCAGTAAATGTAAACAAATTCGCACAAAATAAACAAACGGAAGATTGGAACAGCGACCGGCCTACCGTTTTCTTTTCATAAAGTGGAGGTCTGAAAAAAGGGGAAGAAAACTCCCAGGAGTTAGGGTGCCATGGCTACTTCAATCCATTTTGCTGGCTTTTACATGTACATTACAAGGAAGCGACTCAAGGTTTTTGGAGGCAGCGGTGTTGTTGGGAGGCGAGTACTGGAATGGCTGCATAAATGAACCCCTGAAGGACAAGCGATGGCCCTGCACGTCATGAATGTAAAGAAACAGTGTGACCAATTTTAATAATAATCTGAAGGTCTTATTTTCAAGAATAAATATGGCTTTAAAAGAAAGCCATATGGATTAAAAAATAATAAAAGGCGTTAAAAGAAGTTTGATCCATTCCAAATCAGTAATTTCTGAAATAGCATAGATCACTGAAGGGCTGGGCAGTATTGAGGATTAAGAATTGCTTTGCATATCAAATTATATAACATAAGGACCCATAATCATATTTATATGCAGCACCTTATGGAGATACCCTGGGCACAGTCGCAACTCTTGACATTTTATTATCGATGAAGTCTACCTTAATATAATCCCAAATCCAGGCCACATATCATGATATTACTTCTCAAAATGGTATTTGTCACAATTACTTAGCCGTACTGCAAAGCACCACTTGCCAGGCTGATAGGAAGGGTGCATGCGGTAAATAGTTAGTTTGATGTTCCTGTAAGTCTGTGGTGTCTGGCTATGTAATCCTCTGTGTTCTGCCTTCCATCTGATCTGTTGGAAAGTAGGACACATTGTACTGTGCTATCTGTGATCAGACTGACTCAGTCATGGTACAGCAGCGCTGGCACACTGACCGAACTTGCATTGGGTGAAAGACCATTCACCCATCCAAGAACAGCATCAAAGAGGATTACTCCTGTGCAGTGCCCTCTTACAGTATCCTGGCACGAGCCAGTGTTTTTATTGTTTACATGAGAAGAGGTAATGCAGCTTTATTTAGAGACATGTTCACTATGGTAACCAAGACATTTCTAACAATATTTGAATAGCCCATAATGTCTGTATTGTAACAAAACTGTACAAGACCAGTGTTCTTGGAAAGTAATGTTGCAGATAATGATATCTTCTTATTAGCATGGTCCAGGCACACATGGGTACCTGTGGGAACGCCAGGGCAGGATACTCAGTTTAAAATTATTCAATAGAGATCATACATTTGCAAGTTTAGCATGCTAAAGATATTACAGTTTGCATTCACCCATGTCTATAAATAAGAAAACCAATTTAATTAGTTGTATCTGCGGGAAAGGTTGGAGGGTTATCAGAGGTGGCGTTACAATATATGCAAATTAAGGTGTCATATATGACCCCCACAATACCCGACAGCTATGAAGAATGGGCAAATAGCTGGCACAGGAGTCTCCATCTGGTTTTCTGCTTAGGGCTCTCAGAATCCCCCCACTGTTAAACCATGTCCCCCTCCCTACCAATTTACCCTCCGTCCTTTCTTTCATTTTGTATAGGGTGAACCCTCGCTATTAGGTCTGCCTACAATACCTGGTAAACCTCAAACCAAGGTAGCATTTTGGCTTCTTAGCCACTCTACCCACCCCCCTCTTGAACCCACAGACCATTACTACAACTGTGTATATATCACAAGGAAAAAAAGCTGTGTACTTGCATGACTTTGTCAAGCCCGGATTTAAAGCAATATTTGCCAAATTTCTGTAGCCTTTAATAGCCAGTCAGACCAAGTTAGGAGCCAGGGAAATGGAAGTTCAGCAGCAGGTATTTTAGAAGTCATGGCTCCCTGGATTTGCCAAGCCCTGTGAAGGTTTACAGCTCAGTTTATTTTGTCCCAGGTAGTTTAATATTATCAGTGTGTGCTTTGACCGATGATGCAAACACAATATCCTTGTTTTATTACAGACAAAGTCACAAAGCTGCCAACGATCACACTGCAGAAAGCATAAGGAAGGGCCGGTATGTAGGCAATTCCTTTACTACAGATGTAATGATAAAGTATTAAATACAGAAGCCTCCTCATGGGTACCCACACAGAATATCATTGAATGGCGACAGTGTGCTTTCGTATTGGTGTAGCATTATTTTTCTTAGTGCTGCACAATATGTTTTATAATATAGCCATGTACAGAGCTTGACCAAACGCACGAGCCAGGGAGATATGGCACCTAAATATTCGTGATTGTTTTATATAGGTCTATGGCAGCACCATTACCCTGGCTGCTAAAACAACTAGACTGCCCTCCTTCAGTCTACAAATGTTTGTTAAGGACTGGCAACAAAGCCATCTGAGAACATATACATCAGGTAGGACAAGCTTACCATCTAGTTTACAGAACTGGCCACGCTGGTGATTTCTTTGCCCTAGAAAATGTATAGAAAAGCCACTTTCGTCCAGTTTGTAGTAGGGAAACTAAAGGGGTTGTATGAGGTACAGAGGATCTGGTTTTATTACAGCCAAATAACTGTTTCAGTAACATACATATGGAAACTGTTTAAGACTTTTTCCCCCCGTTGCGGTCCAGTATAACCCTGAATATATTATACTTGGCTTATATTTATTTCTTTTCCTTTGCCACCTGCATCTGATGTAAATGTTATAAAAAAAAAAAAAATGAAAAAAAAAAAGTTAAGATTTTGTAAAAGAAACAAAAAAGATACACTAAACAGAATACGCAGTAGATAAGAACCAATTAGCCCTACGAAGCACCATACCAAAATCTCAGATTCTGCCTTACCCGGATCCCATGCATTCTTGAATTCTTTTACATTACAGTTTGACAAATCCCAGGAGACTTATTCATGGCTACAGTAACCCCCAAGACTGGTTCATACTTTAATAAAGCAATCCAAAAAAAGTTACTATTTTTCTACCTACTAAAAATAAACTAGGTTGGCTTCTAAAGTCTATCATATTTGTAAGGCTCTGCTTTAAATTGTCAGCCCATATTGCCTAAATTTATGTAAAATAACACTCTCTCACATATCCCATCAGCGTGTAACTCCTGAAGCTTATCTCATATCTTATCTGCATAGAAGTGGCATATTTACCGTACTCCCATCACCATTAGCATAAAAGCCTTTGCTGTCCAATTGCGGGCTGGGATTATTTGCAAATCTCAAAAGCTGTAGCGTGATTATGGGATATGTAGTTCATTGCAGCTAGAGGGCCAGTCAAACACCTAGTCCCTGTACTGAAACCCTTTTCTACACACTACTTTTAAATTAAACCAGGCAGAATGCAAACAGGTCAGCAGCAGCACATCAACTAAAACAGGTAAAGCGCAAATCTATGAACACAAAAAAAATTCTTAAAAACAGCAAACATTTCTTAAAAGGGACTGTCTAGTTCCAAAAAATGCATCTTACAAATATTAATGCATATTAATGTGATTTCAACGTATTTTAAAATGCATTTTGCATTGCTTAAAATATAAAATACTTGCAGTTAGATGAAACTGACATTACAGCAGCTTGCAGGAAACCAGGACTGCCCACACTAGCTGTGTAAAAATCAATTCTTTTTTTTTTTTTTTTTTACTGCAGGAACCAATGAAAATAATTTCATTAAAATGAATAGAATATCATGTCCCTCATTATCATCAGACAATGTGTTGCACTGTTAAGAGATGCTACTATGTACAAGAGTGACCTACTCAGAGTGCACATAATGTATTCAATTGGAAGAGCACAGGAATTTATTAAATGCAACAAAACGTTATATCCTCAGTGTCTATATAATCAGTGTTGCCGCACCTGCAGTAAACATGCAGAGTAGTCACTGGGGAGGGCTTGAGTTACATATTAAAAATAGTGTTTTATGCAGAATGCCTGCATCAAATCACACTGGGAAAAAAAGCCTCTGCACTATACAAGTTGTAATCTTCATCTTGCACCAAAGTGAGTTTGGGGACTAGACTGTCACTTTAATAGTAAGAAATAAATCCAAATTTTCAACCAACATGAAGATAGAAAATGTGTTTTCATAATGTTCATTCTTGCAAATATCAAGACATTTTTGAATCAATAGGTGGCTGCCCTTTATACATGTACAGTACAAAGTATGGCACTCAGTAATGATTTTACAATTGTACACTCCTTTACCATTATACAGGAGCATTTTGTTCACAATTCAGAAAGAAGCCAAATTAATCCAAGTACAATAAATACAAAAGGAAAGGAAAGACAAGCACGGTATCCAGTTTTTGTTCTGCCATCCCCTTCACTGCCATTTGTGGAAAGCAAACTCTAAAACATAAATCTGCGGATGATAAATCTATGGAGCCCTGTATTAGTGCAAAGGTACTTCAAGCTGCCATGGAATTTTCTTTTTTTTCAATATCCCATTTGGGATTATGTTGTGTAGGTTTAACCATTTTTGATCAAACACAATAAAGCTGAACCATGCATGCACAATGCATAGCGCACGCACAAAAATTACATATGTTGAGTAACTAAAGGGCTTATGTGGAGTCACCTATGGCTGACCTTGCTTAAAAGGACTGTCTGGTGCCCAAAATACATCTTCCAAATGTTAAAGCATGTTAATGTGCTTTCAAAGTACATGCGTACAAAGTATGCATTTTTTACATTTTGAATTGTTTAAAATATAAAATACTAACAGCTAGATGAAATTGTGAAATTACAGCAGTTTGCAAGAAATCAGGACTGCCCACACTAGCCGAGTAATAGTAATTTCCCCCAAAAAATTTTTTGTTGTTGGAACCAATGAGAAGAATTTCATTCAAATGAATGGAATATCCTGTCTCTATAGTGAAGTCATCAGAGAGTGTGTTGCACTGTTAAGAGAACCTACTGTGTACAAGAGCAAGGTTATCACAATCCACATACAGTATTCTATTTCAGTAGCACAGGGAGTAAATGAAACAAAACATTAAATCACTGGGGGAGGGCTTGAGTCGAATATTAAAAATTTTATTTATGCAGAATGCCTGCATCAAATCAGACTGAAAAAAAGCCTGTGCACGATACAAACAGAAGTCTTCAATTTGCACTGAAATTAAGTTTGGGGACTAGACTGTCCCTTTAAAAAGGGACACAAGCACTCACATAAGATGTAACTAGATTACCTGTGCATTTAAAACAAACACATATATAAAATAAAGTGAGACTTGCTGGAAGATTGTGGACAATGTTGCATTGTGGGTAACATTATCAAAATGGGTGCAGGAGACAGACACCTAATTTAATGTTTACTTTTATATGCAATTAATTCAAACATAGAAAAACCGATGATGTCATAAGATACACTCCTGCTCTCTTACTGTGCATCATAATGGCCAGGACTAGGTAACTCTTTTACCTACCTTCCAACACAGAGTGGAGATTTACCTGATCAAACAGGATCATAACTACGCCCCCTGGTGATGTAATAGTTACATTACCCTCCCATTCAATGCAAGTCTATTACAGACTGCATTCTGTGTCCTCAGCCCCAAAGTGAGGTACTAGTGCTGTAAAGTCACTAAAGGGGTAGCCAAAAACACTTTATTTCACTAAATGGAGGCGCCCAGTCACATTTGTTTAGTAATAAATTTCATAAAATAACACCCCCCCCCCCCCCCCAAAGACATATCCGGAAAAAAAAACTAAACCATTTTCACACAGGCACACACCGTCTGCACTCTACTGTTGAGCATTGGGATGACACATGACACCCGCCGATCAGACACTACAGCCAGAGGAGGAAGCGCACACTCTGCTTACCCTCGCACTGCGATGGTAAAAGACTTTGTTAATTTTTTTTTTTAAAACTGAGCTCAGGATGAGGAGCGCCTTGTGCTGATGATCCTACCCGTGCGCCAGGTACAATTTCCTAGTCGCCATGGCGCCCGGGCTTTGTCAAGCCCTGTTTTAAACTGATATTTTTTAATACTGAATAATAACTAATAAAAACCTTTTGCTAGCAGCTTGCTCTGTAAGATGTTCTAAGCTGAGGTCACAAGGGGACAATGGCAGAAATATATTTTGTGTTTTGTGTAATTTGTGCTATATATTTCCCCATAAGAAAGAGCTGTCAACTAAAAATGTCTTTACATCCAACAGTTTAAAACATATTTTGCCACAAGATTAATGCTTTATATATCCAGGTTAATGTACATTTAGCATTTCTGGAAATGTTAAAAAAAATCTCAAACTGCTCTCGTTAGTCAAATAGAATCGGAGATAAATGCTGGAGGCATCCCACTAGGCAAAAGCAGGAAGTGAGAAAATGATGCAATAGGCCCAATATGCCTAGGTAAAAATGGAAATATAAATTACAGGAAGTACAGGTTTGTGAAGACTCCTTATATGTATTGTTTGTTAGAAAAAATGCTGAGCAGGTTTAAAGTCCTCTTTAAACACTATAAATTACTTTACTTGTTTGTGTGCCCTGTAAACTTTGCATTACATGAATTGTAAATCCCAGTAGTATAGCTCCTTCCTTCGTTGACTAATTGCGGCTTGCTCATTAGGGAAGAAATGATGACTACTTGGGGCTGAAAAGAAAAAAAATAAATAAATCCACAGTTAAATGATAATGAAGTTTAAAAGTCTAGCAAAGTTGTTTGTTTTATGTGATTTAGAGAATTATGTGCAAGGACTGCTAATACTTAGACATGTGAGAAGGTGCATTGATCGTATCTTTGGATAGGAAGGAAGCTCTGGTTTGGGCCATTTGCAGTATTTCTTACATACAAGAGATGGAAAAGGAAAGCAGACGTCACGCTCTCCTCTTGGGTCAGGGGAATTCACAAATCATATGCATGAGATTTGCAGGGACAGTCCTGCTTATCCTTGGCTAGGGAGAGGGCCTACAGAGACCCATCAGTGTATAGAACTGAACTTGCCAACCTGTTTTTATTGTGATCCCACCAAGTAACAGCACATAAGTCAATGTAAAACTCTAATTTGGTGGAATATATACAGAGGACGAAATTAAACTATAATGAAAAACAAGTTTGCTTTCAGTTGGGCAGATGTTCCATATTTCCCAGATTTAATTGACCAATTTAAACCTACATGTGAATGCCTTCCTGCTGATGAATGGATAGTACCTGCGAGGTGCATTGTGGGTAAGGGCTGAATGAGAAGAGTCAGAAATGTCCAGTACTCCTTGTGCCCATAACAAATAAGGAAACTGAGGAGACTAGAGGAATTCTGCTTACACAGTATTTTATGCAAACCAATAGTTTGCTGTGCTCATCTTAGCAGCATTTCTCAACAGAAATGGAAAAAGATGTACCCACTTCAAAATACAGAATGTTGCTGAGGTTGACAAATATTTGCACACCAAAGAGACCAAGCCAGGAACCAGAATAGTTATGGAAAGGTACCTCCAGAGTTTTATATAAAACAGGGGTAAGAATGTGGCTGATCAGCTGCTGATGGACTACATCTCCCACAATACTTTGGTACAGGCAGTGGAGTATGGGTGTTTTCGTTTTACCAACTGCTCGAGGGCTGCAATTTGAAACTCAATTATGTAATGCAAAATCATAAATGTTTGGAATCAACAATGAGGATGTGAAATACTATTAATATTAAATATTACTCCCCAATATAAACAAACAGCCTTCCTATATTCTCCTGCAGGATCCAAAGTAAAATTCAAACGAAATAGAACGAGGTTAATCTTATGGTGAGAGAAAAACACAACACAATAAGGTGTAACAATAAAGGAGTATTACTAAAAGGAAGATGTAATCTTCTCCTGAGGAAGTTGGATGCATATTGAGACAAAAGACACAGATAATATCACAACTCTGCAATCATCTGTTTATGGAGGATCATCATACTCAGCCACACGCAGAGACAAGTATTGATGATATATTTAGCCTTATTAGGCTTGTAAACCTTTGTAATCCCTATTAAAACAGTTCAAGACTTTTCTTCCGCTTTAAATCTGTCAAGATATTACTGAAACAAGAGCATTCTGTAGAGATCAGTTACTTCATTTGTTAGTGTAGATCTTTTTAAAAATACTCCAAAATAATATCAGTCACAGTACTTTATTATTGTACTACTGCACATGTTTCTCCCCCATAAGATTGCTTCATTTCTAATTTAATTTACATATTAGTAGGCCTGCTCATATATATATACATACACACACACACACATATATATATATATATATATATATATATATATATATACATATATAATATATACACACACACACACACACACACACACACACACACACACACACACACACAACTCTGCTACTAGCAGCAAAGAATTATAGGGTCAAAACCAAAGCTTTACACATATTTGTAGACAAGCCAAGCATATCACTGCAGGAGCAGGGAGCGTGGTGTAGCCATAACGTTCTAAGTAAAACAATCAAAAAGGTTAGGAGCTAGCAGGGCAAAATCTAGGAGCCAACCTGGATTCTGACATTTGCCAAGCCGTTTGTCTATGCATTTCTTGCCAATTTACAGGACAAGTAAATGAAACCGTAATGGAGGATGAACCTGAGGATGAAATGTAAAACTGTCCGAACATTAATCACATATTATATTTTCTATAAGAAAAACGTGAAATATTACATTTGGAATTTTGCAAGCAAATTGGTCACACGCTATGGAAAAATCATACCTCTAAGCACCAACATGTCACCTTTGGATGGGTGGCACACACTAGTCCAAATACTAAATTATGATCCCACTCAAACACGACAGCCAATTTACACACAAAACTTTCAAGTTTCATTGCCAACTGGAGGTTTAATTAGTTAATAAATCAATAAAGTCCTGTCAAAGATCCTATAACCACATGAAACGTTGTAGAGCATAACAAAAAATATCTGTAGTCTTTCGGAGCCACCCAGACGAAATCAGGAACCAGTCTAGTTATTTTTTAGTAGCCTGTATAAAACATTAGGAGCCAGCAGGAAGTAGAGTAGTAATCTCCGCTCCCTGGCTGCTGAGGTTTCTCAAACAATGCCACTTTTCAATATATGCATAATAAATTATTAGACGTTTGGGAGCATTGGAAAAATGTCTGGAATTCCCAGAAGCAAAAACCATGTTAAAAGTACTTCCTCGGAGGATGGGATCAGAATATTTTACAATCAAACAGGCCTTTGATTCAGCGGGTATATATAATGTGCCAGCTAAGGTTTATATTCATTTAATCTGGGATTACAACATGCTTCACAAGTCAAAATATTTAGCAGTAAGGCAAAGCCTAGTTATATGCAATTTCACATTACACTAAATGGTGTATTTACTGGTTCCTGTGTAAGACTGTATGCACAGATTTCTATTCTACACAACCTTCAGATTCCAGTGAAGGCGCCACAGATACTGTTTTGATACCAGTGTATGTTTAACTTGTAAATGAAATTTTCAAAATACACAGTAGATATTCTTAATGTAAGGCCATTTATAAAGATAAACAATTAAGTATTCCTAGCAACAGGAGAGGCCGTATCAAAACCAGTGATAAATAGAAAAAAAATGAAGGTTTGCTAAAAATAAACTGAAAAACACCATCTTAAAATGCACGATATCCAGATATAGCAGCTGTGCTTCAAAAAAAAAAAAAAAAAAAAGGTAAAAATAACCTATGTTGCCAATTAAAAGAAATGCATAGATTAAACGTTCGCATGTTGTGATCAAGGTGCGTACATACACACCTATGTGTAAAAAAATTGTTGGCACCAGAATTTACTACATTAACCATGTTGGTTGCAAATCAAGTTCGGTATACAATCCGCCCATATTAATTGATGGGAGGAGGAGACAATATATAGGTCAAGTTCCCAAAACCTTTAGCCAAACCCAGCAGTAATCATGGCAGCAGGACACATGGACAACACAGAGATCTAACACACTAACTAGAGAGAAGGACGTGCAGTAATACAACCAAAATAGCTACAATATGGTCATCTAAAGCACCATCATCCTATGCAAAAGATAATAAAGATGGTATTAAGACAAACATTCTGGGCCATATTAAAAATATAGAATGGAACTTTCTATTACATGGAATGGTTGTGGTTCTTTTGTCCTTGGAGGACCAATATCTACAAATTGCTAAATTTAAATAAGATTTAAAATTGCCATTTTATTGAGAGATACTGCGCAATTGGTCTTTTGCATATGTTTTTTAGATTATGAAAAGAAACCAGAAGAATTTTATACAATTTGTTGAGCCTGATATCTTCCTAAGTTTGTGAGTGTGACAACCGAACAAATACCAGTTGACACTGTATTTACCGGTAATTGGATAACACTATATTTGTCTCCCCCCCCCCCATCCCCATTTTGGTGTGTTTTGTTATCTGGAGTGCCCGAGGAGCACTTATTTGAGAGCTGCAGTACTATAGGAGGAGTATTTTTCAGATTATAATTTCACTGTATTAACTAGTGGTTGTGTTGCTTTACTGTATCAGTATATATATTTTTTTTTTATGTCAACCGTTTGGTTAATATGTGACTTTTTCCAATATTTATCCTGTGTTGATTGTATTGAAAAAAAAAAAGGTGTCCTCGGGCAGATTTACAAAGCCAATCCGTGAAATCAAATAAAGAGGTATTTGGACTTCTACTGTATACATGTACAACATCATGCATGTATACATCTCCATGGACCTATAGGTCGACTCTAAAATAACATTTTCTATCTTATGCAAAAAAAAAAAATTATGATGCGGCCTTTAAACTGTTCACACAAGATGTGGGTAAAATGAAATGTAACAGTTTGCTCTGGTTTATAATTCACCCTATTCTTTTACTTCAACCTAGAGGGACTTGGTCATCCAAACAAAATGTATTTCCAGTGTGATATAGTATTTAAAAAAAAAAAAAAAAAAAGAGCATAAGAAATGGTTCATAACAAAGCTATGCTTCATGTAATTACTGATGGGGCATAGTGAGTGTTCTGCATCACATCACCAATCTAGCAGAATGCTTGGAGCTGATCTCCAAAGCTCCACGACTATATCTGCAGGAGATTCAGGGTTCTAATTGGGTACTGACTAGTTTACTTCATTATATTAAATAGTAACACAGTCTCTTTTTAAAAACTGAAATTTAAACAAAGCATTTACATGGCAATTACAGCCAAATTCACTATAACTTCCCTAGATAAAAACATTGAGCTACTGGTAATTTGCATTCAGATTTGTGCCTGTTTTAAGTATGTGTAAAAGGTAACCAAGGCACACTGTGAATAGTATTATATACAGGTAATACAAAGACTATTTTACTTTACTTTCATTCTACATTATCCATACATAGATTAGTTGCACTAACCAAAACAAAAAGAATCCATCACCTAAACATCAATGAATTCAGAGAATAAGAACTAATCAACAATGATCTAATTGATGTGAAGCAAATGCATTAAGAGAAAACATGGATTTTAAATGTGTCTGTTTATGACATCACCTTGTGACTTGACATGCAAAGGACATTTCCCACTGAAAGCAGTTACTTTGAATATGAAGGTACAAGGTGATGTCAAACAGGAGATATTTAAAACAAATTATTTTTCTCTTAATGCATGGATTTGGGTGCATATCTATTAAGAATGTACAGCTAATGTCTTATAATGTTATTGTCAATCTAAATAATCTGAAAAGAAATGTATGCATAATGGGGAATACTCCCCTGATACACATGCATCACTCTTTAATAAATGCACTAAATGTAAGACAAGTGGTACATTAATTGTATGCATCAACAGATATTGAGGATATCACTACACAGTAACATGCCCACCTGACAATTAATACCATCAAGGTGCAGCTTAAATATCAGACTTAATCAGAAGACACTATGTAACCTCATTACACCAATCTAAAAGCTAGGACAATCTCCACTTTATGCATTGAGACAAGTCAGCTGTCCCACATTATTACACTTGAAATACCTCCACAGAAACCTGACCATTACTCTAGATTAATGATCCACATTGGGCAAAGTTTCTGACTCAGCAATTAACACAAACAACCTTATAATCTCCTTCCTTGGAATCCAGCAGTTGTGGAGCACAAACAGCATGCCCCCAACCCTGGTACACATTAACTGCCCCCCAACTATAGACACAAAACATACAGTCCTGTCATTCATCTTTAGGAATCCCCACCTTGCCAAATATATTCCCAAAGCTTTCCTGACATCCACCTTCTCACCAAAGGCAAATTACACACATGTATCTTCCTTGCCATCTATGAATTCTTCCCCCCTTTGTAATAAATCTCTCTCTGACTGCCCCCACCACCAATTCACACAAGGCAGATCTTATATCAGCAAGGACTACTGTCTGGCACTGCAGCTCTTGTTGGACTACCATGATGATTGTCAACTGGTTGGCTGATCATTGTGGGAAATGTAGTACGTCCATGCTAAAGTGCCCTACACTTGGACATCCATACATTTCTCTCCTACGCACCTTACTCAATCTGATTCGTTTTTTAAAATAATCGATTCATTTCTGCACGTATCAGGCAACCTACAAAACTACACCCACCACCACATTGCACTGTGGCTGCAATTACTCTTGATCCAGACCAGATGCCCTCTGACAGACATGGCTAACCATGAGCGCTACAGCTGATGCAGACTACAGCTCCCATGATGCTCAGCCAGTCCTTTGACAACAGCTGGAGTGCCAAAGGTCAGCCATTATCATCCTCCATCGAATGATGGTCTTCAAAATATACCCCTGGACACTCGATGATTGCACCTTTTATATCCCCCCCTCCCTCCCGTGTACCGGGCCAGATACTCACAGTTCCTGATATCCGATATGAAGACAGCCAGGCCCCGCATCCCATCCCCTTTGGATACGGCAGGCATCTTTCCTGCACCCGAGGGGGCAACGCCCGGAGCAGCAAGGGACCCAAAGAGCAGACACCCAGCTCAGGAAGGGTGGGTGGTGGGGGGGGATCAGTATGCTCAGTCCGCTGCTCTGGCCGGAGCTGAAGTGTGACGCGCCCGGGTTATCAGTCTCTCTGTGTAGATCCACCGGCCCAGCGCGCCCCCGACTCCTTACTCGCTCACTCGCGCGGGGATGTTCACGGGAGCGCGCGCAGGGTGGGGAGCGTGCGTGCGTACCGGCGAGAGAGTTGACCCAGAAGGAGGAGAATTGGTCACAGGAAGGTTAGGAACTATAGTGAGAGAGCAGCAGGAAGCGCGTGCACGTTAGTGGGCCGGACCGAGATGGCGCACAGCTCTCGTACTCTGATCTGGAGAGAGGGAGGGAAGGGAGGCGGGGCTGCGGTGACAGGATTGACGGGTGTCACTCAGAAGCTGTGAGGGAATGTGCCTTCTTAGTAGGGATGGGGGCGGGGATTCAGTGACAGACAGGTGTTACCAAAAATACAACGGATTGCCTTTGGCTGTAGCTTCCCCCTGTGGTAAATTTGAGGTTGGCAATATTTATTGATATTTGGTATTGATATATTGATTTATAATTTAAGGGACGCCCTCAACTAAACATTACTTATGGTGTGAATGTAAAGAATAATATATATATATTTTTTAATCACAAATTGTGTGGGCTAACATTCACAAAAATGTGTTTTAAGTGAATCTGTGGTGTCGCTTGTTTATGACATCACCTGTGGCTTGATATGCAAATTAACTACTTTCAAGGGGAAATGTGTAATTGTCATAACTAAGACCCACTCATGGCAACCAGTTCACGGCTAGCCGGAGCGGGTCTCATCACTCGCACTCCCACCAAAGCGCAAGCCTAAATGGAGGCGCGTCCACGACACACAGCATGGATGCAGAGATCGTTTGGCGCCATAGTTAAAATCCCAGCGTCTTAGCTGTTCTGTACCCGGTTGCGGTTCTCTGGATCCTGCAATGTTGGGATTTTCTTCTGATTATCTGTGTATGACTTTTGGTCATCCTGTCCTGTGATTTTTTTCTGGCTTGTCTGACTACCTAATTCATATATTGATCCAGGTTACTCCGGACTACTGTATTTGGCATCGCCTTTGGTACTACACAACAGTCTCCTGGCCGCTGATAAGTGCAAGCTCTGTGTTACTCCCTCCAGCTTGTTACTGTTCTGCGAAGTGCAAGCTGTGAAGTTGGTTCAGGCTGAAACACATTGTGTGGGTTCCCCCCGACTATAGCCCTGCTTGACAAGTCTGCTGATACAGAATAAATCTTTTACTAAAATGTCTATTATTACAGCATAATGAGGGTTATGTATAAATATCCTCAAACGTGAAAATAATGGAGAGTTAAAAGATTTTTTTTACAAATGCTGATTATTCTGTATAATGGAAATTGCACCTTTTGCATTCATCCAGACACTTTAGTGGGCAGAGGTTATCGGACACTAATCAGGCATCTGATTCTTTCTACATGGGTTGTGCCAGATACAGTAACAATGAAGGTCATATACCCGTTTAGTTAGAGAAGGATAGTGCCAGTGTTAGGAGCTACAGCTGTGTGCTCCTTTTTTTATACATCCCTCAATGGCAGTCATCATGCTGATGAATTAGTTAGTTGGAATTGTGTTCATCCGGCTGAAGATTGAGGCAGGATCAGCTTAATGCCCTTCCTTGATGCCAACATTATGGAATCTACTGGACCATCAGTGGGGCTCCAATCTTTGTTTTGTGATGTCCTAGGCAGACTAAATTTTGGTACCCCCCCCAAGTTGCACACCCAGGACATGCCCAATCACCCACGTTGCACACCTTGGACATGCCCCATCACACCATTACATGCCCCATCACCCATATTGCACACACATTAGCAGCAATGCAACTATGTGAGGAAGAAGGTAAGTATCTATGATCTTTTAAGTTGGTTTTTTTAACAGATTTAAATGTTTTCTAATTTGAAGAACTGAAGAATTTTATAACATATTGTACCGTTTTGTGTCTTTATATTATTATTAACATTTTGGTCAGATCCTATTTTTACTGCTGTACATTGGCACCAGTTGGGCTTCATATGCAAAGATTATGATTTTACTGCTCCAGATTGGCTTAATATGCAAAGTTTATGCAAATAATACATATGTGCTACGTTAAAACATTTTTAGGGGTTCTATTATCTTATTAAAAATAAGAAGGGTTCCATGACTACATTTAATTGGGAAACACTGCTGTGAGACATTTGATAGCATGTGATAGTTATCTCTATGGAGTTTGTAACTCTGTATCCAATCAATACATTATTTCTTTGGTTTGTGTCTCAAAGACTAAAGCATTGTATCAGTTTTTTTTTTAACCCCTTAGTGACATGACTTTTTTGGCTTGTCCGACGCTTGGTGACATGGGCTGTTTTAACATTTCTGAGGTGTTTGTGTCTTGCTGTAATTTATTTCTGTCTCATTTAGTGTACCCGCACAATCTATATATCGTTTTTATCGTTATAAGAAAGGCTTTCTTTTGATACCATTATTTTGATAATAGCATATAATTTGATGTAAAAAAAAATAATAAAATATGGCAAAAAAATGTAAAAAATTTTTTTTTTATGACTTTTATTTGAAAAATCGTATACTCATGTACAAGAGACAACAAAAAAACACTGCTAAAAAGTTTCTAATATATGTCCTGAGTTCAGAAATAGCCCATGTTTTTATGTTTTTGTGCTTTTTTATTCATGTTACAGGGCCAGAACTATAAGTGGTGCAAAGCTATTTTAAAATCCTTTCTTTCAAAATTAGCGATAGTGACATTGTAACACTGATTTCTGTACTAAATCCATGAATGACCCCCAACATGTACATATTTTTGAAAACTAGACCACTCAGGGCATTTAACTTGGGGTATTTTGACACATTTCATGTAGCCATTTTACCACCAATCTATGCCAAAGTTTGCAGCAAAAAATCTTTTTTTTAAATTTTTCACATATATTGCAATTTAGGTAAACATTACCTTAAAATGTGAAGGGGTATTTCCAAATAACACCTCAATATGTGTTCAGCAACATCTCCTGAGTACAGGGATACCACCCATGCATAGGTTTGTTGGTTTGTTTTGGGGCTAAAAGGCCACATTTAGGGGGTGCGCATCTTGGTTTTCCAAGTTGGAATTCTGCCAAGCAGAAAACTTGTGCCCATGTCCCATTTGGGACATTTTTGAAGCCAGAAAGTGTATTCTACCCCACAAAACCATATATTTTTTTAAACTAGACACCCTAGGGTATATCAAATGGTAGTATTTTAACACTTTCCATGCACTAATTATACTACCAGCCTATGTCAATGTTTTGGGTAGTAATTTTTTTTCACATACATTGTACTTTGGGCATGAATTCACAGATCCTGTTATATGTCAGTGCCAAACAGCACCTCAATATGTGTTCAGCAACATCTCCTGAGTACAGGGATACCCCCCATGTATAGGTTGGTTAGGTTATTTGGGGGTTAAAAGGCCACATTTGAGAGGTGCGCTTTTTGGTTTTCCAACTTGGAATTCTGACGTGCAGAAAACCTGCGCCCATGTCCCATTTGGGACATTTTTGAAGCCAAAAAGTGTATTCTATCCCACAAAACCATATATTTTTAAAAACTAGACACGCTAGGGTATTTCAAATGGTAGTATTTTAACACTTTTCATGCACTAATTCTACCACCAGCCTATGTCAATGTTATGGATAGTAATTTGTTTTTCACATTCATTGTACATCGGGCATGAATTCACAGATCCTATTATGTGTCAGTACCAAACGACACCTTAATATGTGTTCAGCAACATCTCCTGAGTACAGGGATACCACCCATGTGTAGGTTAGTTAGATTATTTGGGGGCTAAAAGGCCACGTTTAGGGGGGGTGCATTTCCAACTTGGAATTTTGACATGTAGTCAGCCTGCGCCCATGTTCCATTTGGGACACTTTTGAAGCCTGTCAAAGTATTTTACCCCATAAAACCATATATTTTGGAAAACTAGACATCCTAGGGTATTTAAAATTGTGGTATTTTAACACTTTCCAAGTGCTAATTCTACCACCAACCTATGTCAAAGGGTTGGGATGTCATTTTTTCCCCACACACATTGTAGTTCAGGCAGGATTGTTCAGATTCTGGTATTTGCCACTGCCAACCAACACCTCAATATGTGTTCAGCAACATCTCCTGAGTACAGGGATACCCCCCATGCATAGGTTTGTTGGTTTGTATTGGGTCTAAAATTCCACATTTAGGGGGTGCGCAATTCCAACCTGGAATTTTGACATGTAGTCAACCTGCGTCCGTGTCCTTTATGGGATATATCTTTGAAGCCAGCCAATGTAATTTACCGCCACCAAACCATATATTTTTTTATCGGTAGACCCCCATCACTACTTGTGGCAAGGGCTCAGCAGCCACCGATACATCGCTAGATGATGTATCAGAAAGCTGAATAGGGTCAAAATCGAACCCTGAGTCCGCGGCCTCAGAATCAGTGCGTAAGCAGTGATCTTGAGCAAAGAAGGGGTTAATAAGAGCCTATCTAGTACTGTAATACATTACAGTACAAAGAAATTAATCCATAAAACAGTGCAGACAGCAAAACATACTGTTGCTGTGCAAGATTACTGCTTACACAGTGATGAATGGCAGGGAAGGGGTTAATACACAGTGAAAGACTTTCATAAAACCTGCCAATTTTATAAAATGTTATTTTATATCACTAATACTGATCTGTCTCTTTCCGTCACAAAAATGTAAGTGAGGAGAGGGAGGCAGATCAATATTTGTGAATATTGATCCGACCAATTTTGAACTGACCAGGGCGAATGGTGAGCTTAATTGAGAAATCACCAAACCGCCTTTGCCACTAATTCGCTGTTACTGATCGCTATGCACTCAGGCAGCTAAAAAAAAAAAAAATCTCAAATATTTTTACTTTACATGTAATCCGCTAGCGGGTATGTGTAAAAATAAAAAATATGCAGACAGATAAAAATTGCTTTGGCGTCAATATCATTGCGTAAGCAGTGATCGACGGCAAAGAAGGGGTTAATAACTCTTAGAAGAGCCTTTTTAGTACTGTAATAAATTACAGTACAAAAAAAATTAACCCCTAAAAAATGCACAAACAGCAAAAATAAATGCGCTGATGTGCACGATCACTGCTTATGCAAGATCAGTGGCAGGGAAGGGGTTAAACGCAGGGAATTGCTTTAATAAAAATTTTTTTATTGTTTTATTATTTGTGTGTTTATTGTTTTTTTTAACTTTTACTTACTTTTAGAACTTTGATCTGTCTCTCTCCCTCACTAAAAAAAATGTGAGGAGAGGGAGACAGATCATAACTGGTCAGATCAATATAGGGTTAATATTGATCTGACCAGTCAGTGGGGATGTTCAGGAGAGCATCCCCACTGCCTGTCAGTGTGCCTGGCAGTCACTGATTGCCTCTGTGAAGAGGCAATCGTGTGACAGCCAGAAAGCACAGGAAGCAGGTACTTCCTGCCTCCTGTGCTCTTGCCCCTAGTAGGGCAGCGCCATCTTGGTCACTCAGTGACCAAGATCGTGCATTTTTTTTTTATGTTTCTGATTGCCTCGACTTGCGAGGCAATCAGAAACACTTACTGAGCATAGGAAGCGAAAGATTCGCTTCCTATGCTCGTTTTTGAAATGCCCGCGTTTTAAAGGCTCTGTGCCTTTAAAACCGGCATTTCGATCGCTCTCCGGAGCGATCGAAATGACGACGGGCATTTTTTTTAGTATTGTACGATGCTTCCATACGGAAGCATCGTTACAATACCATCAGAGCACTGAAAGCGGAAAAACTCCGCTTTCAGTGCTCGTTTTGACACAGGACGGACTAGGTAAGTCCTGTGTCACTAACGCCTCGGCACACAGGACGGACCTAGTCCGTCCTGTGTCGCCAAGGGGTTAAATGAGTCCCTTTAATACCTTGAACAACAAACACAGATAAAGACAAGATATTATATTAACCCATTAGTCATCGGACTTCTAGAAAATTTTTGTTCATTCTGAACAGTGGCTGTTTTAAATCTTTTGTGGTGTTTGTGTTTGGCTGTCATTTTCTTCTTTCTCATCTACTGTATCAACACAAATGATATATTGTTTCTATTGGCTTTAGAAGGGCTTTCTTTAGATACTATTATATTGATCATATCACATAATTTACAATAATACAAAACCTGCTACATAGATTCTAATATTTGTCCTGAGTTTAGAAATAGCCCATATTTAAATGTTTTTCTGTTGTTGTTTTTTTTTTTGCAAGTTATACAGTAATAACTGAAAGAGGTGTATTGCTTTTTCCTAACCATTTTCTCCTAAAGTGACCTTTTAACTGTGAGTTTTATTGCTGAGGAGTCTGTGATACATGCACACGCTGCACATTACTGTGAGTTTATTGCTAATGAGTCTGTGATACATGCACACGCTGCACATTATTGTGAGTTCTGTTGATGTGTAGTCTAGTGCAGCGTCTATCACAGACCCCACATTTATAAAACTCACAGTAATGTGCAGCGCATGAATGTATCCCAGACTCTACATTTATAAAACTCACAGTAATGTGCAGCGCATGAATGTATCCCAGACTCTACATTTATAAAACTCACAGTAATGTGCAGCGCATGAATGTATCCCAGACTCCACAGCAATAAAACTCACAGTAATGTGCAACGCATGAATGTATCCCAGACACAACAGCAATAAAACTCACAGTAATGTGCAGTACATGAATGTATCCCAGACTCCACAGCAATAAAACTCACAGTAATGTGCAGCGCATGAATGTATCCCAGACACAACAGCAATAAAACTCACAGTAATGTGCAGCACATGAATGTATCCCAGACTCCACATTTATAAAACTCACAGTAATGTGCAGTGCATGAATGTATCCCAGACTCTACATTTATAAAACTCACAGTAATGTGCAGCGCATCAATGTATCCCAGACTCCATGTTTATAAAACTCACAGTAATGTGCAGCACATGAATGTATCCCAGACTCCACATTTATAAAACTCACAGTAATATGCAGCGCATGAATGGATCCCAGACTCCATGTTTATAAAACTCACAGTAATATGCAGCGCATGAATGTATCCCAGACTCCACGTTTATAAAACTCACAGTAATATGCAGCGCATGAATGGATCCCAGACTCCATGTTTATAAAACTCACAGTAATGTGCAGCGCATGAATGTATCCCAGACTCCACAGCAATAAAACTCACAGTAATGTGCAGCGCATGAATGTATCCCAGACTCCACAGCAATAAAACTCACAGTAATGTGTAGCGCATGAATGTATCCCAGACTCTACATTTATAAAACTCACAGTAATGTGCAGCGCATGAATGTATCCCAGACACAACAGCAATAAAACTCACAGTAATGTGCAGTACATGAATGTATCCCAGACTCCACAGCAATAAAACTGACAGTAATGTGCAGCACATGAATGTATCCCAGACTCCACATTTATAAAACTCACAGTAATGTGCAGTGCATGAATGTATCCCAGACTCTACATTTATAAAACTCACAGTAATGTGCAGCGCATGAATGTATCCCAGACTCCACATTTATAAAACTCACAGTAATGTGCAGCGCATGAATGTATCCCAGACTCCATGTTTATAAAACTCACAGTAATGTGCAGCACATGAATGTATCCCAGACTCCACATTTATAAAACTCACAGTAATGTGCAGGCCATGAATGTATCCCAGACTCCACGTTTATAAAACTCACAGTAATGTGCAGCGCATGAATGTATCCCAGACTCCATGTTTATAAAACTCACAGTAATATGCAGCGCATGAATGTATCCCAGACTCCACAGCAATAAAACTTACAGTAATATGCAGCGTGTGAATGTATCCCAGACTCCACATTTATAAAACTCACAGTAATATGCAGCGTGTGAATGTATCCCAGACTCCACAGCAATAAAACTCACAGTAATGTGGAGCGCGCGAGTGTATGACAGTCTCCACCGCAATAAAATTTACAGTAATGTGCAGCTTGTGAGGTTGCCTAGCCCTGCCATAAATCATTGAAGACTAGGGTATTTAAATTATTAGAAATTATTATTATTTAGTAGGACAGTTTGGAGAATAACATACATAATTTTAAGCCAGTTTATATCTATAAAAAAAAAGCATATGCATGTTGAGAGTCTGAGGTAATCTATGAAAGAAGTAGGAACTCTTTTTTGGAATATTTAAGTCAAGTGCACCATCTACTGGACAGAGTTGAGAACTAATTTGATGTCATTGGGGTTTGTATCAGTTAGGGGATTCTGATATCATAAATTAATATGCGGGACACACTGGAATTCTTTTTTTCTCCCCAGTGTTGCTTATCTATGCATCCCTCAAACGCCCAGCCCCAGGACCTGCCAGCTTGAAATTTTATTTATTACATTTTTATTATTATTGTTGTTTTTGCCAGTGAAACTGTGACCATTTTACACATGAACAAGAAAATGAACCGGCACACTAATATGTACTGATGAAAAATCACATTTAATTAAAAAATATACCTGTTGGTGAGTTAATGCACAGCCGTGGAAGTTGTATAAAACTGTAATTTCATAAAGCACTGACAACAGATAACCCAGAGATAAAAACATGCTTATTTGTGAAGAGCTATAAATTGTAATTTGTGTATACTGTATAAACAACAGAACAACCAGTAAACAAAGTTAGTTTGTATCACATGAATCATTTACACGATAAAAATTTTTTTAGATTAATTTTAAAGTGGCACTAAAATATTTTTAAAATGTTGCTTCATTAACTGAAGTTAAAAACTTGGTGCCGGGGGTGTGTGTCCTGCTACCGATGTGAGCGGACGTGTATCGGATTTGCTCTCTCCACGCGGCCGCTATCTTGGATTAAACTGCACGATATCCTCTACCTGTACGATGGGGAAGAACACTGCGAAAGCTGAAAAGAACTCCCCGCCGTCATTGAAATCGTTTTTAGTCCCGATGCAACTCTCGGGCCTTGGACCTAAAATGGCGCCCGGAGACCTCTCCAATGATTTCCCGCCACTACCCTCCCAGGACACGGAGGAAGATTCAGACAAATTATCAGAAGCGGCATCTACATCCACTATGCACACGAAAGCAGATTTTATCACTCTCGCTACCCGCATGGGGGAAGATATGGCGGCCATGGATACAAACATCCCAGCTACCATAAAAACGGAAATGGCCGACTTGATAGCGGACCTCCAGCAGCACGCACAGAGGCTAGACACGGTCGAAGTGGACCAGGCAACCCTACACGATGCCATGAGCTCAATGGCACAAGATCTCAGGGAACAGAAACGGATCTCCACTGTCTTGGCCCAACAACTATTAGAGCTGGATAATAGAGGCCGGAGACAGAATCTACGCATAAGGGGCCTAGCGGAGACAGAAGGACCAGAGGACACCTCTAAACTACTAACTGAACTGGGCAGAGAGAAAGAGGTCCCAGTACTACTGGACAGAGCACATAGGGCCTTAAGGCCCAAAAACCTAGAGGGCCGCTCCCCTCGAGACATCATCTGCTGTTTCCACCCCTATTCACTAATGGAGCAAGTCCTACAATCCGCAAGGAAAATCCAACCCATAAACTTTCAGGGTTCCCAAGTATTTGTTCCTACCTGATGTGGCATGAGCCACACTGCAAGCCCGCAAATTACTGCGCCCTATGGTTGAAGCACTACAGGTTGCCAAGATCCCTTTTCAATGGGGTTTCCCACTGAGTATCAGAGTACGCAGAGGCCCAAATTTCTACACTTTGACCACCCCTGATGAGATACAGGGATTCTGCTCGGACCTGAATATTCCAGTACCGGATCTGTCTGAATGGGTGAAGACCACCTCTGGACCCCCCACACTACCCCAACTGAAGAACCAACCTTGTCTTCCCAGGCCCCAACGCCGCCGCCGGCCCAGAGCTATGCAAGAGAGATCCTCTATTAATCACCTGAAAGGCCGATCCCAGCCACTGGAGCCAACAGACTGGACCTTGCCAGCACCTTTATGAACAGTCACCGTTTCAATTTAAAAAAGAATTAAAAGAACTTCCAGAAGAAATCAGACTCCAATTGACCCGAACAGATCATGACCCGGTCCTACCCACAGCTTGGATCACGATTCATAAATACCTGGCTTTGATTTATTCAGTGTCCCCAAATACTACTACCATAACATTTGATGCTACCTTCTACCCCCCCCCCCCTTTTTTTCTCTACTCCCTTCTTCTCCTGCCTTTCAACTCTTTCTTCTCTATCCTTCACCCCCCTCTCCTCTCTTCGCCAATACTAGTTGCCGAATAGTAATAATTTGATATACTATAACTAACTCCCTAATGTAAATCCCCCATTGCTCTTATCTCACTTATATAGAATAACGTGTATGTATCTCCATCCGTCTGTTATATTTAGCGGCCCTGAGAGGCACCTGAGCCCCTCCTAACTGCATATGGCTGTTGCCACTGCCCCCACAGTGTGTTTCTGCGCTAA
>CM069863.1:22958191-23108191 GCA_036172795.1 Pelodytes ibericus | reverse complement strand
CATCCATCTCTGGCCATCCAAGCAAAGAGCCTTTACAAATGTATGCACCCAGACGATGCATACATAGACCAGTATTAGTTCAATGAGCTCCATGATTTATCAGTTAGAAAATAAGATACAGGTTTAGCGAGTAAAAAAAAAAAAAAGAGAGTGAATCTTGGTGAAAATTCTAGATAAAGCAGACGTACACGAGAATAGCCTCTAACAGTGGTGATATTGCCGTGTGCTGCAAATGATGTACACCGGCCAGGAACAAGTGCGCGGGTCAATCGAGTCACAAGAGGTACTAATTACCGGTCCAAAACAAGTAGAAAGAGTTAGCCCTTTCTGGGTTCCATTCTTGTCATACATAACATTATATCCCGACAATTTGATGTGCTGTATTGTTTATCTATAACCCCAACTGAGTACTTTTTTTTTTCCTATTGAATTTCTATGTTACACCATTCATCTCTTTTGCCCAAGCTGTCATGTGAAGACAAGTGTGTGCAGAAGATACCTTGGAGGACGTCTGGAGCAGCACAAAGACCCAAGCAAACCACTGCTTACCACTTTCCTTTCTGCGGCGGCCTCGCTCTTTGCTTGCTCCAGATAGGACTTTAGCTGCTGGGCAGTGCTGATCAGAGAGTTGACCATTTCCTCTAGATACAACCACTGCCTTTGCTGCTCAGATACCTCCAGACCGTTAATCCCACCATGAGAAGACTCTTTTGTGGGAGTGCTGGGTGCAAGTGCCAAGGCAGGAAGTGAGGTTAACACTGAGGAGGATTATGAAGAAGGTAAAAATCAAAAGTTTAATAATAATAATAATAACATTTAATATTGAAGAAGTACATCATGGGTATGTTACTTTAACTCAGAAACATTGGTGCCATTTTCCTCCCCGACTAGGATCAGTAGAAGCTGCAAACTTGAGAGTATAAAGTAAACTACATATATTTATAATACGTGTAAGAAGATTTTAATAAAATGCATACTTTTTGAACTTTTTGAGCTATTGAATTTTAATTGGCATTTTAAAAGTTGGTCATTTTTAGGGGTCTTTTACTACTACACAGTTGTTTGAGCACAGCCCCTCATCGCTTGTTCCAATTAGTCTAGACTTATTTTTATCAGGGATTATATACATGCTGAAGCTGCTCATATACACACAAGGCCAGTCAGAGATTATAGCTAAGGTAAGAATAAAAAGGGGGGGAAAATATATAAATTCTGAGGAAAAGTGTGCGAGACAAAACTAGTAGAATCGGAGAAATGAGAATAAACAAGGATGAGGAAGAAGCAAATGGCAGGCTTTCTTGCTCCTCTCTCTCCGTGCTGATGTCTGCAATTTGCACCTCTTGGTGGCAGAGCTCAAGGCACCAAACAGGATTTATAATAAGCCCTGTGAAGTCTCACATTGGAGGTTAACCTTTCTGCAGAAAGCTTTAATTCATATGAATGAAAGAAAAGGAATACAGCACAGGATCAAAAAAAAAAAAAAAAAGTCAAAAAAAAAAAGCAACATAGAGTGATAAATAAAAGGCCTGTGTAACTTACTTGTGGCACCGGTGTATACGTCTCCCTGTGGCGGGCTATCAGACAGAATAGCGGATGCCTCAGCAGTGGCGGCTCGTTCAAATGTTATGGAGTCTGAAGCTGTGATCTGGCCGGAAGATGACACTGTGACTGCAGCAAAAGACATTAAAGAAAGCTGTTACAACTGTGGTTTGATGAATTGGAAAAACGTTCTCAAATTTTAAAACTGGACTTTATAGAAACAAAAAAAACACAAAAAAAACATGACAAAAAGGAGACCACAGTAAAAATAAATATGTTATGCATTTAGTGAAGCATGTTGCAAGCTCCACCTCCCTGCAAGTATTCTCCAAATTGTAAGCATACAGCTGTTCCCTTTATAAAAATTGCATGCCTTTGTTGATTGGGAATAATTAGAGACATATTGGGAATGTGCAGAGATTTTAATATTAAAACTGCCAATGAGTTGCATTAACTGAAAATATATTTAATATTTAATGGATGTCAGATCTACAGAGATTTCCAACAAATGCCAGCTACAGAACACGTTACTGGTTTAATGGACAGTACTCATACTTTGCCTATGAGCAAGCACTGTATAATGCGAAACGCACAGGGCTGCCCCTCCCCCCTTTTAAAGCATTCAATCTACCGGCCTCTTTCAATGCAATTTAATGCACCAATAAAGATGGATGACTTTTGTTGAAAGCCCCGACTCTCCCGAGAGTGCCATTTCCCTGCAGATAATTAGTATTAGCTGAACGGATAGACTTCTGCTTAGCGACATCTACCAAAATCAGCACACAGACAGTGTTAAAGTGCTCTCGACAGTGCAACATGACACAGCATCAATAACGGCAAGATGGAATCTAACTGGCAAATGTAAAATGGAAGCTCTAAAACGTAAATAAAATGATATTAAATGTAATCATTACTATTTATTTACGTCTTGAGAAATATATAGCTTTAATGTCCCTTTCCCTCTGTTGGCGATGAGTGGATAATGATTCACACAGAAAGATAGCCAAGTGCACATTGACTGTCATTAGGTCACTCTGCTCTTACACGCACTTCAGACCATTATCCGCCTCACAGCCATTAGCCTGTTCGTTGGGTTCTTACATGTGGCCGCAGCTGTAGCGGGCAGGAGGGTGATGTTCTTCGAGGCGTCTTTTTTTGTCAGGACAGCAGACACCTCCCCATCTTTTTTCCGCCGCTTGTAAGGCACGAACAAGCGCACAGGACCGCTCTGTCGAAGTAGATAAAGGGGAGAGCGAGTCTTAGCACCGCCGGCCAGGAAATAGGATTTATTTTGTTTTTAGGTTTTTCATTTTACCAAACCAAAAAAAAACAAAAAACACCTTAAAATTTAGACTTTAAAAGGGCCAGTTCCACCATTAAAAAAAATCAAACAAAAAAAATCAAGCAAAGTAAAGGGAAAAAAAACAACAAAAACTTTTTTTCCCTCAACACTTCCTGTCGTGTAATAATTGCAAACAAAGTGCTACAGCAAAAGGCCTACCTTTCTCTCCAAGTCCTCTTCAGTGGACGTCATTGAATTTAGAGACCCCTGTGAAATTATTTTCAGTGTAAAACTACAGGAGAACTGGAACTTGTTTTAAAATAAAAATAAAAAAATAAGTGCATCTCACATATATTCGAAACATGTACAACTTACAAAAAATAAGCAAAGTAGAACTGCCCCTTTAAAATTCAGTATTCTGATCTACAACATACATTTATGCATCCTGCTGGGTTTTTATATCATTGTTATAAAGTGGGGTCTATTCCCTGAACGGGGACAAGCATGTAATCCCATCAGCTCAACTGGGGCTTAGTTGGCCATGGATAGTTGTCCCCCCTTATATATTTGGCCACATTAAGATAAATGAAATGGTTTTTGAATTTACCTGTTGAAAAAACTTAAATTGTGTTTAACTGACAGACTGACCAAGTGTAGGCATTTTACATAGAAATGTTTTAGTGAAAGAACCTTACTTAGCCCTCATTGCTCGCATAGCTGTATCAGGGGGCAGACATGTTGTTTAGAATCTTTAGGTCACATTGGTCAGATAGGGTTCCCGCCCAGCCAGTATTGGTAAAAATTGGTTTGAAGCCACTGTTAACTCCATGGAGGCACTAGCAAAGCCGGTATTTTTTGGAAGAAAAAGGTGGTAACTATAGTGTCAGATGAATGAAGATCAGCCCCAAGGTGTCTGCCCCCTGAGAGAACCAAAGACTGCTCAATAATGTACTTTATTTGTATTCTTTTATTACAGTATTTCTATTTCAAATGCCTACACTTGATGCAATCTTTCATATCGTACTTTATTTTGCAGACAGTTGTCCTTTCACCATTCGTGAGATATTGGCTTTTTTTTTTTTACCTACTACATCCATCACCTGCTATTTTAAAATGTATTGGATTACTTCAGAGAATGTCCTGAGCCTCGGTAACAAAGTTGTCAACATTGCTACATCAGCTCACAGGCACACTTGCATCTGAAATGTTTCCTGTGAAAGGTAAAAATCAATCAACCAGATCCTCCAGCTACAGCTGTGGATTTTGATATACGGTATTCAGAACTTACTGAGAAAGCAACAATGTTGCATTAACAGAATTACAGATCGTCTCCTCACAAGCTGTCAGATTTGTTACATTAATCTTTTTTTTAAAAAAATCAAACACAAGTGATTAAAAGATTGTTTTAAAAAAACTCATTGAATAGTCTAGTGAACAGTCCCCAGTGGTTCCTTATGGCATTGTTTGTACTACAAGTATTTATTGTCATTGAACTGTAACTAGTAGTGGGGGAAAGGGACAGTTGCTCTTTAACCACATAATATAATAAAAGAAAAACACAAACAACTTTTTTCCTAAGTAAATTCCTTTTTAAGAGGGATTAAACCTTCCTGTCAGTTTTCAACACTTCCTTTAGATGTCAGATGCTGACTTCCAGGCGGTAGGACAATGAACACACCTCCACCCAAGAAGAAAGACTTCTTCTCCCCAATCATTGCCTATGTGGCGTGTGATTGACATCCACATACACCAATGACAGAGAAGTGCTGTAGCCATCACTAACCTGTCCCACACAAAGTTAATCTATCTTGCTTTTCTTACTTTAAAAAGATACATGAAATCTGTCTCTCTTACTATTTGATGGATACAAACTAGATGCTGCCATCTGAGAAATCGCAAAAAGAAATCTGTTCCCAGAGTGAATTCTGAAAAAAGTTTGTCCTAGTTAAGCACAGTGATCAATCATTACTTAGTAATACAATACAACACTGTGCACATAAAACAGGTAGCATACTTTGGCCCCAGTGTACCTGGATTTGTTGCACAGGAGTGCCAAACTACAATAGGTCATTTTCAGAATAGCTCAGGTTAATGGTTTTGACGGTTAATGTAGAGAATAAATGATCTATGCATTGTGGTAGTCAAATTGCAAGTAAATGCATCCATTAAAAGAAAAGTACATTTTACCTGTGTCTGTGGTGTTAGCAAGCCTTTTAAGAATACATATCTTGATGGTTAAAATAAATATCTTTTTTTTAAGGAGCCAGAGCATAGAGGGCTATGCATGTTAGTATAGACATTAATATTTATTTACTGCTGGTTGATCCAAGGAGAAATCTGGGTTGGAGGCAAGAAGGAATCCCCCCCCCCCCCCACTGAACACAGAAATCGAAATTGCTGAAGGGGTTTTTATTTGTCTTCTTTTGGATCAACAGCGGTAAACATGGGATAGGAAAAGGGTTGGACTTGAACCTAAACTACTATATAACTATGGTTGCATGCAGTCTGTAGCCACACATTGTGCGTCACTTACCAGGTTGAGGTCATCACAGCAAGCTGCACATGTACAGGAAGCAGCATGAGGGGTCAGCAGACCATCCTGTAAAAATACATGAATGGTTGGACACTTAGAAACATAGAATGTGTCGGCAGATAAGAACCATTCGGTCCATCTAGTCTGGCCAATTTTTTTTTTTTTAGTACTTTTATTAATCCCCCGTTCCCGGTCTTATAGCTAGGATAGCCTTGTGTCTATCCCACGCATTCTTAAAATCCATGACTGTGTTTACCTCTACCACTTCTGCTGGAAGGCTATTCCATACATCCACTACCCTCTCAGTAAAGTAATACTTCCTGATATTACTTTTAAATCGTTGCCCCTCTAATTTAAGACTGTGTCCTCTAGTTGTGGTAGTTTTTCTTCTTTTAAATATACTCTCTTAATTTACTGTGTTGATTCCCTTTATGTATTTAGTATGTATATACTTGAGCCAGTATACTTTAACTTAATAGCACTGTACAAAAAAAACAGTGAAATTATAGTGTAATTGGTTTTCTCCAGCACTTGTACATCTTGGGTAATCAGGCAAGAAAGTACCAGAACTTCCCCAACTCCCACAGTAAAGCACTGGACCTAAAACCCTCATGGATATGAGTAGTGGGGTACATTAAAGAGGGAGAAAAACTAGAATGTTGGTCGCTCCTAATGATGTTTCTGCGTGTCAGTCATGTAAGATGGGAGGTTGGAAAGTACGCGTGAAAGGGAACGAGAATGAAAATGTGAACAGTTAGGAAGGATGACCATGTAGAAGGAGTGAATGTAAACATGGATGTGAGTGCTCATATAAACATGGAAGAATTAAACTATCGTAGGAAGGCAGACAGTGAGACAGACACAAGATGGCGGCACCGTAGCACAAGGAGGAGCAAAGAACATTTTGAAGCTTTATAGGTAGGTTGTTTGTTCCAGCACATTAGAACAGGATAGAAGGCTAGTGTTCAATAAGCCATTTTATGTGGCAGGTTTTTTTTTTTTTTAAGGTTTTAACCCCTTTTTAACTTAACGACCAGTTCAGTTGAGTTGAACATTTACATTTCCTCTAACCGACAAGTGATGTCTGGCCTTATATTAAAGATGTTTGAAAATATATCTTCTTCTCTGCCAGGTAGCACCTTGTGGTGTTTACATGACATGTGCAGTTTGAATGGACTCTGCACCATCTTTGGTTGCCTCCATTACAGAGATTGTTGTACACCGTCTGGTTACTGACCTGAATGAGGCATTGCAGTGGTCTTCCTGCATAACGAATACTCCTCTTCCAGTCCTTGCTGCTCGCCCTGCCAGCCATGGCTTCAAATTCAGTTGGTGTGTACCAGCCATCCATGTGCTTCACGCAGCGCCCACGGCCCCCTGCCGGTACCAACATATATGAAAACATAAAAACTAGCGGCAAAACATATGCATTACACCTCAGACCCAAGGTGGGGATGCCCCAAAGCGTTGCCTTGCGGTTTTCTGAGGGACTCTACTAAATGAACTAAAGTTGCGGCCTGGGTTATATGAAAAGTACATTACCTGAGCCCAGGCGGTTCTTGTACAGGATGCCGCTGATATTTCGACACCGCACAGGCAGCTCATTATCATACACGGACTGATCCCAGTTGTATTTTGTTCCATCTTTCTCGGGTCCAGAGGACAACGGAGTTGATGGTCTATCTGATCCTACCAAAGATAGAACACATTACATGCTAGCTTGATTAACAGGGTGACGTTTGTCCATAACCCTGGGAATATGCAAGAGTAGTGCCAGAGGACTGGGCTTAGCTTGGCACACTCACTCTCAGACTCCACTCCCTTTGGGGTGGGTTCTATACATTTTCCATTGAAGCCCCATCCATTTCACCCTAGTCCTGCCTTCTACTACCCAGAACCACACGCTTCCTAGCTCTTGCGAAGGAAAAAAATACAAGCAGTTTATTGGAGCGAACAATGTGATTACAACCATGTGCAGCCATTTAAATGTGTTAGTAATCTAATATTTCTGTACCTGGTGTCATGGGGCCTGATGGCACTTTAAGGTCCTGGGTTTCCACAATGCTGCCATCAGTGTGCACTACAATCAGTGTGGCCTTCTCTGTACTCAGACTGTCCCCAATCTGCAAGGAGGCTCTGTCCCCCTGCCAAAGAGATACAATGTCAATATATCCTGGCATATTAAATGGCAATATCCTGGCATATTGAAGGGAAAAAATCCTGGCATATTAAATGGCCATATTCTGGCATTTTGAGGGGCAAAATCCTGGCATATTAAAAGGCAATATCCTGGCATATTGAGGGGCAATATCCTGGCATATTAAGTGACAATATCCTGGCATATTGTGCGGCAAAATCCTGGCATATTAAATGGCAATATCCTGGCATATTGAGGGGCAAAACTCTGGCATATTAAAAGGCAATATCCTGGCATATTGAGGGGCAATATCCTGGCATATTAAGTGGCAAAAGAATAGCATATTGAGGGGCAGAATCCTGGCATATTAAAATGGGAAAAGAATGGCATATTGAGGGGCAGAATCCTGGCATATTAAAATGGGAAAAGAATGGCATATTGAGGGGCAAAATACTGTACTGTTAAATGGCAAAAGAATAGCATATTGAGGGGCAAAATACTGGCATATACAAATATAAATATTTTATATATATACACACACGCTTCTCACTGCCATGATATACAAATAATATATTTAATTTCAGTGATAATCCCCTGCTTTGTGGCACCACCCCTCATGGCCCCTACCTCTTGTAGCTCCGCCCACACATGGCCGGTATTTTATTTTTTTCTAGGAAAAGGTGGCAACCCTACTCACAAGAACATGTTCAGAAAGGGAGGCAGCACTGGCCACTGACGTTGTGAAGACATTCTCTCCTGGGGCTCCAACACTGGACACAGTGACCTCTGCAGGAGGGAGGGTGAAATTAAAGATAACAGACGCATTAATATCCACAAAATCTATACAAAATGTACACATTTGGTTCTTATAACCAATGTATAAAATGGTGTATTTAAATCCCTATTGACCTTTGTCACTTTCAAGCCTAAGATTTGGTGTTTTGCATGAAACATACAAGGATTGTGTCCTGTTGCAGACAAATGGTGATCTAGACTTTGTAAAATGGGCATGCACAAATGCAAGCATACAGCTGTACACATTCTTAGGTCTGTCTCCTAAGTTGCTATCAATAAAGACCTTATTTAAATACTGTTTCCTTAAAATTATTTTTTTATATCAGGACAAGTAGATTTTCATGAGGGACAAGTATATGGGGATACTGCTTTTGATTTTTTTTTCAAATTTCCACACCTCTGTAGTTTATAGTTTCGTGACAAATATTAAGATACAAAGGGAGAATCCACGCTACCCTTGTGGCTGGGTCAGCAATATCATCCACAGCCACAGATATTCTGCTAGTGCTCTGCACGCTTGTTATGGTGAATCCCAAAACCTTTGTTTTATTATGTGAATGCTCCAAAGTAGCAGCATGAAGGGTAAGAGTGGTCATATCAGATAAGCTTGACACATTTCATGTGTGCATTAATTAATCATATCAGATATCAGGAGACGTAGTTGGGCTACTGCTTTAGTTCCTTGGACAAGTAGTTTTTTTTTTATGTCCAAACCACTGTAGTTTATATGGAAATATTAAGGTACTACAGTTATCATTTAGTTGGCAGTGCCTCATGGGAAATGTAGTGCACAAAAATTGGTGTACAAAAAGTTAGCCTATGATGATACGTTAGCACCCCCTAGTGGGCATAAGTCGTGACAAAATAGGAAAGCGAACTGCTCCCTCTAGCGGACACACAATAGGTATTACATGATCTCTCACCTGTGTACCCGGTTCCTGCTGCAGTTCTGCCTTCGGGCCCTGTCATGACAGTGACCGAGGTTACCTCCGGGCCATCTCTTACAGCTGCTGCAACTGCCGCTACTGCTGCTGCGGCTTCTGAAAGCCCTAGTCGGGCAGCTTGGGTTTCATCCATCGGAAATAACCGAGCCCGTTTCCGGAAACAACCGAATCCAAATACAGCTTCGGAAAAATAGATTCCGTTTTCCGGAAGCACCCGGAGGGTTCCGGAAATGTCCGAGAGCTCCGCGATGATCTTATAGCTCCTCTGGCTCACGGAAACCACCGAGTGCATCCGAACCGCGCCGAAGAGGGCTTCAGGGTCGTTCGGACACACCCGAGCCCGGAGTATTCCGTACGCAAGCGTACTAAGAACAGCGCAACCCTCGCCCGCTGCACGTACTAAAGGATGGCCGCCATCTTTAACGTGGGCACACTTATACAGAATTATACACACATCAGTAACTGCAAATTATTATTATCAGACGTGGACTATATATATGTGCCGTTTACACTTTAATTATGCATACGTTTTTCGATTTGTTGGTGGTTGTAATATCCTCCTGACACTCACATGGTTAATTATAGATTCTAAGGTAAAGAATGGGCTACTTTCCCAAAGCGAAAATGGCCGCATTACTGCTGTCACGTGGCTGATACCATTAGTATAGCGAAGATTGCCGAGCTTTGACGGATGTTGCCGATTGAACATTCAGCTAAGATGGCGTTGGTTAAGAGAGGTGAGTGTGCGACGCGTTGCCATAGTTACCATTTCTGTGCCCCTCAAATCCAGGCACGTTACCCCTTTCATTGTAGAATAAAGTGTTGGATCAATGGACATTGTTAAGGTTGAAGTCCCACTTATATGTATGGTCGTGCAAACGATGCCTTTGTGCTATATACATTTTTAAAATGGATTCGGTTATCTAAACAGTATAAGAATGATTAAGACATTTTATTAAAATTATTTGATGAGTTTAAGCATACAGTATTTGATCCTGTTAAAGTTAAAAACAGAGAGAGAGTGTTATGTATACAATCTCTCTCGTTGCCAACATTGCCCATGTTTCCAGGGACACATATGTGTTCCACATGTTGCAGACAGAGCATGCAAAGTGCAGCCCAGCAGTATGTAGGATGGATATATGAACAGACACAATCCAATGAATTAATCATGGTAGGTCCTATGAGATCTCCAACCTGATTAATTCATTGGATTCTGTCTGTTCATATATCCATCCTACATGCTGACGGGCTGCACTTTGCATGGTCTTTCTGCAGCATGTGGAACAAATATGTGTCCTTAGAAACATGGCCGGTGTTGGCAACTATGCAAAGTGTCAAGACATAAAAGACATTGCCATTTATGTATAACAGGGATTGCGCCTTTTTTATTCCTCCTGATATTTTGAGTGCAGGAGTAGTACCCGATGCTTTATACATGGGATCGGACACCTGGCGCAACCTGCGACGTTTGGCTGCAGTGCTGACTTCCAACATTTATCTTCATGCATAGGCGCTATTTTCTAGATAAGCGTCAGTGCAGATAAGGGACACTCACCTTCCCAGTTGTGAAGCTCCTTTACTTCACCCTCCCAGATGCCATGCATTCAAAGCAAGCGCTTATGGAAAATATAGTTCCTACAGCGCTGCAGCGGATCATCTCCGCAACATCGGGGAGCAGGTCATATCAGCAGCTTCCCTCCTACAAATGTTCTAAATTACCTTTATCCAATGAGCAAGCCATATATAGGGCTGGTGCTGCCAAAATGTTCCTTCAACCGAAAATATCCGTTATCCGAAATGCTGGGGGTCCCAAGCGTTTCAGATAAGGGATACTCAACCTGTACTTTTTTTTAAGGGCAATGTTGCTGACTGGCTCTAGAGGCAGTCTAGTAACCGAGTGACGAAGGTGAACTTCCGAAGCTCTTGCCTACAACATGGCAGTGCCATAATGGAATGGCATACTACCATTCCAATATGGCACATGCTTTCGCTCAATGGACCGATCGCGGGCCAGTTAAACACCAGATTTCGAGCCTGACTTCACACATGTTCTACTGGATAAATGGACAAAAATTCCCACAAAATCTTGTGGAAAGCATTCCTAGAAGAGTGGAAGCTGTTCTAGCTGCAAAAGGGGGAACAACTTCATATTAATGTGTATGTATTTAGAATGCAATGTCATAAGAGTCTCTGTTGGTGTAATGGTCAGATGTCCCAATACTTTTGTCAATATTGTGTACTTTTCCCCCAGAAAATACTTTAACAACCATTTTTCCTTGGGCCTTGATATTTGTTCAATCCTGTCTAAAGTTTAATATTTTTAGATGCTTTCCCTTTAAGTATGATGGAGCTATAAAACAACAAGGAGCATTCTAGAAGCTGATGACCATACAACATTCAACCCAGTCAACAGGATACCTTATCATACACTGCCTTTATTTAAAGTCTTTTTTCTAAATTTTAATTTCTGATTTTTTTTTTTCTTTTCCCACACAGGAAAGAGTTCGCTGGTTGTATCCTTCAAACAAATAACTTTTCACCTAAATAATTGTTATTTCAGCCTGAAGTGATCCTTTAATATGCAGTGCACATGAGGTTAATACCAATTTATGAACGCAGGAAAGGGGGAGGTCGAATTCTGTGTGTCTTTATGGGATTGAGTTTTCCTTGACCTCTCCACCAGCTGTCTTCTGTCCCATTACAGATCCTACTTTACCTCAACGCTGTATATTATGTATTTTATTTCTTAGCTACCCTGCTTTTAATCATTTACAAATGTAAGCATACCGTAAGTATTGAACTGTAAGTAAATTCTACCTTATATTTAGTAGACCATAAACAGGGGTGTTGCTAGCGCTCCAAAAGATCTGGGTCTAGAGCCCGTGAGAGATTTGATAGAAGTAAAGAAGCTCACCTGCTTGGTCCTGGATATAAAGTATTTAAACAATGCAGATGAGAAATAGGTATATATAATATATAAGTAATAAATACATATAAATGGATTTATATGATGTTGCCAATAGAGTGAGTATTGTGATAAGCTGACTGGAGGGGGTAAGATGCAAGGTGAGAGGTGTGATATGATAAGGGTGGGGGTGAGATGGAGGGTGAGAGGGGTGATATTCTTGAAAGAGGGGGTGAAATAGAGGGTGAGTGGGGTGATAAGCTGGAAGGAGGGGTGAGGTGGAGGGTGCAGAGGAGTGATAAGCTGGAGGGTGAGATTGAGGGGTGATGGATGATAAGATGGAAGGAGAGGGTAATAAGATGAAGGGAGAGGGGTGATAAGATGGAGGGAGAGAATAGCTTTTTACACATTGCCCTTTACATTATAAAATGTGTTCAGCTATAACCATTTAATCTATACATTTGCTAGGCTAAGTTTCCTGGTGCCATCTCTAACATGGCAACCGCAACTGTTAATGTAGAGGCAGAATAATTTACTCAAAGTCCATGATTTTGGCGCAGAGATAAGGCTAAAAAAAAATCTTAATATACTGATAAAAGGTCTAATATATTTTCTAAGGCATTTGCCTTGCACAATATATAGAAACAGGTCCATTAAATGTGTGAAGGAGTCTGCACTGTTGGCCACTTGGCGCTCAAGGAGTTAAATTTTATTATAATATGGCTAGTAATTGCTACTCCCACTATTCTTCTGTGTATTGATGGTAGTTGTAGTTCCACAACTGCTGGAGAGCTCTCTCTCCCTCACAGGCACATACATTAAGTGTGAAATGTAAATTAAAGTGTTTTGGAGTTTTTTGTGCGTCCATTAATTAAACCTACTGCCTTCTTCTTCTACATTAAAATAACCTGTAAAATATAGCTGCCTGTGTTCTAGAAATAGTGCGCTGTTTGCTTTTTTTATGCAAAATATAAACATATAGTGAAACAATAAAATAAAAAGTTTAAAAAGAAAAGTTGGATAGGGAGGGTGAGGGGCGTGATAAGATGGAGGGAGAGGGTGGGAATATGGGAAGAGAGCGTGGCAGCGGTGAGAAGATGGACTGAAAGGCTGGCATGGGTGAGAAGATGGACTGAAAGGCTGGCATGGGTGAGAAGATGGACTGAAAGGCTGGCATGGGTGAGAAGATGGACAGAAAGGCTGGCAGGGGTGAGAAGATGGAGAAATTGGCTGGCAGGGGTGGGAAGATGGAGGGATAGGCTGGCAGACGTGAGAAAATGAAGAGAGGCTGGCAGGGGTGAGAAGATGAAAAGAGAGGCTGGCAGGGGTGAGATGAGGGAGAGAGGCTGGCAGAGGTGAGAAGATGGAGAGAGGCTGGCAGGGATGAGAGGATGGAGAGAGGCTAGCAGGGGTGAGAAGATGGAGAGAGAGGCTGGCAGGGGTGAGAAGATGGAGAAATTGGCTGGCAGGGGTGAGAAGATGGAGAGATTGGCTGGCAGGGGTGAGAAGATAGAGGGAGAGGCTGGCAGGGGTGAGAAGATGGAGAGATTGGCTGGCAGGGGTGAGAAGATGGAGAGATTGGCTGGCAGGGGTGAGAAGATTGAGGGAGAGGCTGGCAGGGGTGAGAAGATGGAGAGATTGGCTGGCAGGGGTGAGAAGATGGAGAGATTGGCTGGCAGGGCTAAACATTCAGGGCTTTTACAGTCGCACTTGTTTAGTTAAATATTTCATAAAATACACTCACATAAAAAAAAGATATATCTGAAATCAACAATGCAAAATAAAAAAAATAAACCCTTTTGATTTTTTTTTTTGTGGGGTTGTCCCTTTAATGAGGGGGGCCAATAACTGATAAAGGCCCCCTCTGATTTTCTGCTGAGGACACCAAAAACCTTGAAACACGCTTGCTCGCTATTATATTTATACTAACATTGATCTCCATAACATGTCATTTTTGTTACACTGTGGTTTTATTTTGCTTCCAAGTTGATATATTTACTGCACATCTCAATAGGTATTTGTGTTTCTAGGCCAAGTCTTCAGCTACCCTGACAGTAACCTAGCTCTGGACCTTGCATTGCTCTTCATTATGGGAATCATTGAACCAACAAGGCTTTATCTTGGTAAGTTCCAATGCGGTTTGTAAAATAATAATATTGAAGACTATAAAGCAGTATAATAGACAAGGACAGGTGTGGAGGGAATGTCAACAAGTTATGACCAAGGATAGGCCATCTATTATTAGTCCTCTAACTTTCCTTTAAGTAGTATTCATACACATTGGGGGTTATTTACGAAGATTAGTTCTGAGCAGTCTGCGAGAACAATGGTTTCGTAGCGTCTGTGCCACATTCTAAACGGTACACCAGAAATAACCATTATATATAACCCCGTTTCTATTGGATCATTTTTATATATTAACTGTTGGGGAGTCTTAATTAAACAGGATTAACTGTACTAGAAAATAGGGGATGATCTGGCAGGTAATCATATCAAATAACCTTGTTATAAACTCCTACAGGAACAAAAGGGAACTTGACCGAAGAAGAACTTCCGCTAGGGTTTAGCTTGTTTCTCAGCGCAAGCAATATTGTCTTATCCGTATACTTCTTAGTCTGGGAGACGTACATTCTGAGGGCTGACATAATCTTGAACGCCATCCTACTGATCCTCAACGGACTGGAAATGGTTCTTGAGCTGTTCACTATTGCATCATTCTTTCGCTAAAATGAAATAGACATTCCTTCAACTTTATCATGGAAAACTGTGGGATAAATTAATCAATTCTCATATTTCACTTCAAGAGACATTGTTACAAACGTCTTCTCCAGTTGTATAATAATACCTTTTTTTTTTTACAGAATATTGGTAAATGCCATGTGGCTTTTATTACCCAGAATTCTCTGCTGTAGACCAACAGGGCTGCTTTTTTTGTGGGGGGTTGAATACAAACATGGATTTTTCACTGTAAATCAAATTTTGTTTATTTCAAAGGATACATGATTTTAAAAAGTCTTTTCATACAAAATGCTGTACAGCTGATGATATTACCAGTTTCATTGGCTCATTCATTTTGTGGTACACGGAACCAAAACAGAGGCACTATTTTTATAAATAAAATCAAAACATTTACTTTATCAGTAATATTTGATGCTGGTTGTCGATTTGCATATGTTTTTCTAATAAAAATTATGTAACGTGATAGTTATTGAGAATTTTTGCACGATGTGTCAAATTGCTACAAACGTCCTCCCATTCCAGTGAGCAGGCTACACCAATCAGCCATAGCATTATGACCACTGACTGGTGGCAAGCCGACGGAGACAGTGTGATGCTGTGGGCAATATTCTGCCATTCATGTGGATGTTACTATGACAAGTACCACCTACCTAAGCATTGTTGCAGACCATTTACACATGGGAGTCTTCAAGGGGGGGCAGAAAAGATATAATGGAGGATGAAAGGTGATTAAGGCAGAATGCAGACAAAATGGGGCAGAAAAGATATAATGGAGGAGGAAAAGAGTGATTGAGGCCCCACCTCGCAACTTATAGGACATAAAGGATCTGCTGCTAATGTCTTGGTGCCAGATATTAAAGATGGGCAAATTTTCGTTTCGTTTTCGTCCATTCGGACGAAAATGGTTTTTATTTCGTCCAAAATGAATTTTGTCCATTGCTGCATTCGTTTCAGACGAAATTCGTTCATTATTTTCGCTTCGTTATATTCATTCGGACGAATGGGAAATAAATCACCTTCATTCGATTTCATTGATCCCCTACCTTATGCTATTGAACTGTTGAAATTCAAATTCATCCCCAACCTTATACTATGTATTGAATGAACATAGATGAAATTCATACGAATTGAATAGCGAAATTAATGCAGCAATGGACGAAAATGGAGAAAACACATAAACGGGCTGCTCAGGATGTTGAAAACGTAAAAAATATTTATTAAGTGAAAAATCATAACAGATAAAAAAATAGATCCACAGTGCAGAAAAAAACAGCCCTAGAAAGGGCAAACAAGTAGCCTGATGTGTTTTGTACTGCTTCAATACTTATATGTATACAGTCATAGTCATACTGATACCTGGAGCACCGTCCCATATATAGTGCCCTGATTTAACAAGGTGTGTGTCCCAGGTCTAATTGAGGCCGACCACAATAGCAGACTGGAGTCTCTCCTTCCCAGGCGAGCTGGTGTGGAATAGACCTAGGACATCGAATCGTTTACAACGACCTAGGCCCTCGCTGAGAGGCCCCAACAGAATGCCGATTTTACCGCCACTGGAACAGAGAGCTAGAGGTAATCTCCCTCGAGGCTTGGAAGCAGAAGAATAATGGGCTACGCAAGTACCTTGATCACACCTATGATGGGGAACCGTTATAGTTCTTCAAGCAGAGAAAAACAGAGTTTTCCCAAGCCAAATGTGAGCAGCCTGCCTACCTAACTTTGAACCTCACCGTTAACTTAATCGTTATTGGATTTATTTGTATTCTCTGATATCTAGTTGTGGACTAAGCCATTTTATATCTACGGTTATGAGACTCTTTAGACTCATGATATTGAGTTCTAGTTGTGGACCCCGCTGAAATTGCTGTAGGCTTTGTGCTGGACAAACAACCGCGACGTCTTCGAGATGAGGCCTTTTGGACAGTCTCAGCCGGTCAACTGAGCCTCTCCACGGATGACAATGTTCATGTGTCCGGTTGGAAGTGGTGATTATGTACAGCCAACTATTTTTCTATTCCTTTTTCACTAGTCTGTTTATATTTACATTGTATGTTTCCACTTATTGGAGGGGACTTCTCTAGGACTAGGGCTATCCCCCATACTTTCGGGGTTCAGCAGGTAGTGGCTACAACGCCTATTTCTCACCCCAGCATTCACACCGTGAATATTTTCCTAGTGACTATAGCTGAGAGGCACCTCCTCTCATATGAGAGATATATTAAGTACCCATCTTCACAGGAAGCTGGGTACCTAAAGGGTCTGGAGAGCATATATCCACGCCCTATGTCCAGGCTAGTTGGTTCCTACAAGTATGGATCTATATAGACCGTCGCAATTGGTACCATATGTTTTGAGAACCAGGAATGCATTTGTTTCTATTCACAATCCTGGAGACATATTGCATACTGTCCCATCACTCAGTTCAGTCGGTTGCAATTACCTCTACCCCTAAGACAAAGGTTTCGATATACTATTTGCACTGTTCATGTTGTTATGATGTCTTATATTGTTATGTGTATGGGAGGTGGATGGGCGAATCTGTTGTGGTGCCCATTGCCCTTCCCCTGAGTGTTGCAGTGTTTATTTACTGTCATACTCAGTGGAGGGATACCCACTGTGGGATTTCACTACCCCCCAGACCGAAGCCCCACGAGATATTGACCAGGCGTTGTGTGAGAACTGCTGGTACAGTGACACACCGCCTGACCAATAGGAGCTACAGGTTGAATTGAGGATATCCCTCATTCACACTCCCCCTCCTTTTTAGTTGGGACATAGAGTGACGCCATGGCACACAAACCCATATATAAATCGACCAATTTAAACATGTAAAAGGACTTAACATTCCTAAAAAACGCTCCCATTTACTCAGAGAGCTGCACTCGCAATTAGTATCTGTAGCGTTTTTACAGGAGACACATCTTATGGGTCCGGCCCATCCTAAATTGCATAGCTAGCGATATCCACTAGCATATTATAGCAATGACCCCCAATCCAAAACAAAAGGTACGGCTATCCTGTTCTCCAGACAGGTTCCATTCCAATTATCGGCAATTCGCAAACATATACCTACCAAACAAACTGCAACATAAAACTCTGAGTATATTCATGTCTACCCTACTTAAGTTTCAAGAAGGGGTACTTCTATTGGGAGGTGACCTAAATGTGGTTTTAGAGCCCAGATGGGCTTGTAAACTCTGGCACATGTAATCCGCAAAATTAAAAAATTGTTTATCGATGCCCAACTGATTGATTGCTGGAGGGCTCTCCACCCCAAGGCAAAGGATTTTAGTTACTAATCGATTCCACATAAAAGGTATACAAGGATAGATTACCTGTTCATGACAATTTACCACCTGACGTTGTTGGACCGTGCCCACTACGGCCCAACTACATGGTCAGACCACGCACCACTACACATATCTGTCCCCCTCCCCACTGATGAGACCTACCCAAAAGATCTGGAGACTGAACTAATCATTTTTATCAGACGCAAAGACACTAAACACCACAAAATAAATATTTAAGGACTATTTCCAAGAAAATACGACACCCGATGTCCCTTTGCTTACAGTCTGGGAGGGACACAAATGTGTTGTGAGGGGTCATTTGACGAAAATTGACTCAGAAACAAAGAAAGGTCATACGGAAAAACTCCGTACCATACTCACACCTATTACCATGGTGGAACAATGCCACAAACACACTCTAGCTGATGCAGACTTCAAGGAACTCCTTACATTACGTAAGGACTTGGCTACTATACTTAACCGCCAGACGACTAGATCATTTCACCGCATGAGTGCACTTTATTATGATCATGGTAACAAACCAGGCAAATTCCTGGCTAGGGTCCTAAAACAATCACTCACATATTTACATAAAGTCAGAGACTCCTAAACTTTTACTGGTGGCGATTGCTAAGGAATTTGTAAATTATTTTTCTAAATTATATAACCTCAGACATGCCACATGATACAGACACCAGTCTCACACAGATTCAAACATACCTCCACAAACACCTCGAGACCAAACTTTCGCAACCAGCCTCCGAGGCATTGGACACCCCTATCACCCTGGGGGAATTGGCCACATCCATTAAGAATTCAAAAACTGGCAAATGTCCAGGCCTGGATGGATTACCTTTGATTTATTATAAAAAGTTTCTAGAGGTATTGGGCCCCAATTTAGTCTAATCTCTGAACTCCATCTTAGATTCAGGGGCCTTCCATCCTTACTCACTCGCGGCCACTATATCGCTTATCCCTAAAGAAGGTCAGATTTGGAACACTGTTGCAACTACAAGCCCATATCATTCCTGAATGCAGATCTAAAAAAAAAATAAAAAAATCCTAGCAACAAGGATTAACCCCTTTCTGCCCTTGCTGGTCTATGCAGACCAGGCTGGGTTTGTGCCGGGCCAGGAGTCCAAAGATTGCACCACACGAGCGATAAACTTAATTCATCCTGCTAAGATGAATAGGATCCGCACTGTTTTTTTCTGTTTCTTATGAGTTTTGTACGAATAATGTGCTGCATATTGACTCTGCTGCGCCAGAGATACATTGTATTGTGCTTCTTTACCCCTTCACTGATGTCCCCCCTTTCTTTTATGATGTAAACCAAATAAAAAACGATTTCCAAAAAACCCTTTTATATTTTTTCTCTTAAGCCAAATAAGTGATAATTAAAATAAAACCCTTCTTTACCAAGAAAAAACTGGATTTGGTAATACAACCGTGCATTTCAGCTATCAGCAGTGCTGTATTTACCGCGAGGCATCCTAGGCGGATGCCTATGGCGGCAAATTTTGGGGGGCGGCAGCGCCCCCCCAGCACTGGAGAAAAAAAAAATGAAAAAAAAAAAAAAAAATCCGGCCCTTAAAAAAAAAAAAAAAAAAAACCCCACCGCGCTTGCAGGCAGAGACGGAGGTGAGAAGGGATCGGAAGATCCCCCCTCACCATCGCTCTGCCTGCCAGGCTGCACGGGGAGCCGAACAGGCAGCACAGAGAAACCTCCGTGCTGCCTGTTCGGCTCCCCGTGCAGTGTGCCGACACGGAAGTGCCGACAGTCACGTGACGGGCGCGCTGATGTCATACGCGCGCCCGGTCACGTGACCTGTCGGCACAATCGCCGGGAAGCCGAACAGGCAGCATGGAGGGACCATGCTGCCTGCCTGCCAGGGAAAGGTAAGTGCTGATGGGAGACTGTGTGTGTGTGTGTGTGTGTGAGTGACTGAGTGTGATGGGAGTCAGAGTGTGTGTGATGGGAGACAGTGTGTGTGACTGAGTGTGATGGGAGTCAGAGTGTGTGTGATGGGAGACTGTGTGTGACTGAGTGTGATGGGAGACAGTGTGTGTGTGTGTGTGTGTGTGTGTGTGTGTGTGTGTGTGACTGAGTGTGATGGGAATCAGAGTGTGTGTGATGGGAGACAGTGTGTGACTGAGTGTGATGGGAGTCAGAGTGTGTGTGATGGGAGACTGTGTGTGACTGAGTGTGATGGGAGTCAGAGTGTGTGTGATGGGAGACTGTGTGTGACTGAGTGTGATGGGAGTCAGAGTGAGTGTGATGGGAGACAGTGTGAGTGACTGAGTGTGATGGGAGTCAGAGTGTGTGTGATGGGAGACTGTGTGTGACTGAGTGTGATGGGAGTCAGAGTGTGTGTGATGGGAGACAGTGTGTGTGTGTGTGTGTGTGTGTGTGTGTGTGTGTGTGTGTGTGTGACTGAGTGTGATGGGAATCAGAGTGTGTGTGATGGGAGACAGTGTGTGACTGAGTGTGATGGGAGTCAGAGTGTGTGTGATGGGAGACTGTGTGTGACTGAGTGTGATGGGAGTCAGAGTGAGTGTGATGGGAGTCAGAGTGTGTGTGATGGGAGACAGTGTGTGTGACTGAGTGTGATGGGAGTCAGAGTGTGTGTGATAGGAGACAGTGTGTGTGACTGAGTGTGATGGGAGTCAGAGTGTGTGTGATGGGAGACAGTGTGTGTGACTGAGTGTGATGGGAGTCAGAGTGTGCGTGATGGGAGTAGGAGTGTGTGACTGAGTGTGATGGGAGTAGGAGTGTGTGACTGAGTGTGATGGGAGTGTGAGCTTGATGTGAGTCTGAATGATGGGGCATGTCTTATGTGTGTAACGTGGGTGTGCAGCTTGGGTAGGGGGGTGCCCGGATTTTGTCTGCCTAGGGCAGCACAAAATCAAGATACACCACTGGCTATCAGCCATGGTCCTACTTATGCAAGAGTAAAATTAATACACCACGCAAGAGAAGAGACAACAACGATTGGAAATGTTAAAATTATTTTTATTGTGTTTATACATTAACGTCACATTAATATTAGTAATTACATTAAATTAATTTTACTTTAGGTACATGTTTGAACCAACGCTTACTTAAATCAGGCAGTAATTATTTTTTTCCTTTATAATTCAATGCCATATCTTTTGTGTTTAAAACAAATCCAATGGAAAATCTACAGTGTTTTCTATCTTGTTCCTAGTACAACTATCATAACATGTTACATATTTAAATAGAAATGTTTTAATAAAAGAATACAATTAAAGATTCTTATTGAGCCCTCTTTGCTCAAAATAGTTCTCTAACGGGGCAGACATGGAGTTTATAAATCTAAACAACATGTCTGCCTCCTGGTAGCGCTAATTGGAGCAAAGAGGGCTCAATAAGGTTCTTTATTTGGATTCTTTAATTAAACCGTATCTTTACGGTTTAAATATTTAAAATGCCTACACTGCAAGCGATCTTTCAATTAAACAAAACTTAATTGTTCACTACAGTTGTCATTTAATGTAATTATTTATTTATAGAATGATACAAGACATCTGCTTAGTTTCTCTAAGCATTGCTAACTGTCAGAGGTGGCTCTCTAATCAGGCAAGTTAGAAAGCCGCCTAAGGCCTCGCACTTGAAGGACCTCGTGGTTGGCTAACTCACCTGACAGATGTGTGAAGCAGGTCGCTGGCCCTTTAAATGCCGTTAGTTGCGGATGTTTCCCGGAGGTAGCAGTTTAGGGATCACATGATCTATCATACTCTCCCTCTCTCGCTGCATTCTATCAGATCCAGCGCACAGGAAGTGACTTCACAGACATTTCCTGCATGCGGAATCTGTGCATGGAAGGAGGGAGAAACCGCAAGCTCAGGTAAGCTGGGGAAAATGGCAAGTCTGAAAGGGCATATTGGCACATCTGGGTATCAGATTGGAAAATATGGGTATCAGAATGACAGATCTGGGGATTAGAATGGCAGGTCTAGGGATCAGATTGGCTGGTCTAGGGATCAGAATGGCAAGTATGAGGGGGCATATGTGTGTTCCCTTATGATCTCCTCCTATTTATTGGATATTATTTACTACATTCTTTAACAGTCTTGTATTTTTCCAACTACCCTTACTATGCAGTATGTCACCTTCTTGACCTTGTTTTCATTTATCATCTATTACGTGATAAACCCCAAGAAAACATACCCTGAGCCACTTATGCTTTAAACGCAGGGCATTCCACGATGGCATGGACCCTTTAAGGACAACTGTTGGGGAAATACATACCGATGTTTAAATCTAGAATTGCATCAAAATTATATGTTTTAATGGGAACTCTTTAATGAAAGGAAACAGATAAAGTACTTTATTGATCCCTCTTTGCTCCCTTAGGAGGCGGACATGTTGATCTGAATCTTCGGTCATGTCTTTCCTCATCTTTGGTTTGAACAAAAGAAGGGAGAGTTTTATATTTTTTCTCTTAAGCTAAATAAGTGATAATTAAAACAAAACCCTTCTTTACCAAGAAAAAACAGCATTTGGTAATACAACCGGACACTTCAGCTATCAGCCATGGTCCCAATGATGCAAGAGTAAAATGAATACATCACGCAAGAGAAGAGACAACAACAACGATTGGAAATTTTTACATTATTTTTATTGTATTTTTATTGTGTACCTAAGCCAAATGATCCAGAGGAAGGCGAAAAACTTGAGTAACAAGTAAAAAATTCCTTCCTGACCCTGAAAAACAGCGATCGGTGTACAACCCTGGATCGGGGCTAATGACTATGTGTGCTAATGCAAGTGTAAATAAACAAACCACACAAGAAAAGGTTTTAAAGTTTTCTTTAATTTCATTTTTAAAGTCCAAGCCAAATGATCCAGAGGAAGGCAAAAAAAAAACTTGTGTAACAAGTAAAAAAAATCCTCCCTGACCCTGAAAAAACAGTGATCGGCTGTACAACCCTGGATCGGGGCTATTGACTTTAAAAAGGATTCTGGGACATGACGTCCATGACAGGCCCATGCAATTATATAGTATAGAACGTAATATAAAAATATAACTTACTATACTATACAATGGCATGGATCCTGAGATGATTGTAGCATCCTTCCATCTTGTTCCTCAGCCTCAAGATTATCCTTCCGTCTTGTTCCTCAGCCACGAGATTATCCTTCCGTCTTGTTCCTCAGCCACGAGATTATCCTTCCGTCTTGTCCCTCTACCACGAGATAATCCTTCCGTCTTGTTCCTCAGCCACGAGATTATACTTACATATCGTTCCTCAGCTATGATTTTATCCTTCCGTCTTGTTCCTCAGCCACGAGTTTATCCTTCCATCTTGTTCCTCAGCCACGAGATTATCCTTCTGTCTTTGTTCCTCAGCCACGAGATTATCCTTCCATCTTGTTCCTCAGCCACGAGATTATCCTTCTGTCTTTGTTCCTCAGCCACGAGATTATCCTTCCATCTTGTTCCTTAGCCACGAGATTATCCTTCTGTCTTGTTCCTCAGCCACGAGATTATCCTGTTGATGAGTCCTTGAAGTCCTGGGACACTTGGGGAAAATAATGAAACCATCAGTTTCCAAGGTTCAGATACCTTTTATACATGAGCCTTGCAAACTAATGGCTTCACAGCTACATTAAGACTCTGTAGCACAAACTTCTCATATATATATACACTGTAGCCATTATGATGCAGAAGCCATGATGACGCCCATTGACCAACTATGCCCATATAAGGAAATGGTCAGGGCAGGGTGTGGCAGGACATAGTTAACATTAAATATTTACATTCACAGCTATATGTCGCAAAACCATTCTAAATTGATGTTTTTTCACCTAGATTGGAGTGCAAAAACTATTTAAATACATAAACATCACATTAATCTTAGTAATTACATTAAATTAATTTTACTTTAGGTACATGTTTGAACAAACGCTTACTTAAATCAGGCAGTAATTATTTGTTTCCTTTATAATTCAATGCCATATCTTTTGTGTTTATAACAAATTTAATGGAGAATCTACAGCGTTTTCTATCTTGTTCCTATTACAACTATCATAAAACAACTTACATGTTAGATATTTAAATAAAAAAGTTTTAATAAAAGAATAAGGTATTCTTGGAACTAGGATGGATAAAGAGAACAACTGCTTGGTGCCAGCAGGTTCCACTGAGCAGAAAAAGGGGGCAAAAAAAAGGGGTAAGAATTCTACCAAAAATACATTTTCTTAATGCTTCATTTTTTTTTTATAAATATGGGTGTGATTGAGTGAAGAGGAGCCCCACTTTGTAAAACTGTGTCCACGGCCTACTGGTGCCTTAATGTAGGGAGTTAATCATTTTTTTTAGTCTGCAAGCATTCTCCTTGATGCTCCATTATATATATCAGTCCTGGGGTGTTTGGCATCTGGCCTCATTTCCTGTTTAGTGTCCAGTCATGCACCAACGCATTTTACCAGAGTTTTTCATAAAAGACAACTGAGTCAGATTTTTTTTAAAGATCTGGCAGAGAGAGAGTTCATTTGAAAGAAGTATAAATATAGTACCTTTTTCTAGATTTTTGCTACATATTGCATCCTCTAGGTGCAGACATGGTCTTTGGTCGGATTTCCCATCATCCAACTGTAGTTAAGAATTCTCAGCTACTACCATCTTGTTATTGTGCAATAACATCACATACATACATGCTCAATGCCAAGACAGTGTTGATGCATACCAATGATAAAATTCCAACATTCCAGATGTGCCTAGTAGAGTACTTATTTTCCATACCTCCCATATAGAGGGAGGAAAGACATATCTTAACTTTAAAATCCAGATTGTTAATATCTATTAAAAAAACAATTTTTAAGGTCGTAAATGAAGGATATATGTGAAAGAAAACAATATATTTGAATTCAATGAAAGAAGCAACAAATTAAAGATGTCTGCTCCGGGTCCTTCAGTTATCCCCAGCCCAGCTGTGACTATAAGGTTTTCTGCTTTACACATTAATTGGCATTTTGTACGATGCTGTGTACTGGGATGCCTTCACTATCTTTTGTTGTATGTCAAGATTCAGTATTAAAATAAAAATCCAAAACGTACAATTGTCTTCCACACTAATGCGTCATTGGCTTACACTGAAAAAAAAGAAAAATGATAGTGAAATGTATTCTGACTTATTCATACCTCATATTACAATCTGAGAATCCTTTTTTTAGCACAGATTATTTAATGTGTTTATTTTGTTTTAATGAAGCAATTGATGTAATTAATACATCTCCCTAATTTATTGGAACAGTACACAAATCTGTCTTGTATAGACAATGGAAAGGCCTAAATCAATCCACAGTTTGCCTTATGTCGTGGTTGGGTGGTTGCTATGTATTTAAAGTTTAATACTGAATTTATCATATCACCAAAATGATTTATTATATTTCTTTGTAGCTGAATGTGTAACACACTTACTGAGTAAGCTTACCTCACTGATCCTTGGTAAGGGATATTTAATTTAAATAGCACTAATCCTGTTGATTTAAACAATATAATTGCTGTAGATAGTAGAGTTGAGCGGACACCTGGATGTTCGGGTTCGGCAGGTTCGGCCGAACTTCGAAAAAATGTCCGGGTCCGTGCTCGAACTTGACCCCGAACCCGTACCTCATTAAAGTCAATGGGGACACGAACTTTTGGCCACTAAAATGCCTCTAAAAAAGTCCTGGAAAGGGCTAGAGGGCTGCTAAATGAAGTAAAATGTGGGTGAGTGTCCCCATTCATACGAATAGGTCAATTGACCTATTCTTATGAATGGGGACTCTATTTCGGTTTATAGAATAGCAAAAGCATTACATGTATTACATAAACCGAAAGTCTATAAACCGAATGTCTTTCAGTTTATAGACTTTCGGTTTATGGAATACATGTAATGCTATTGGCTTTCTAAAAACTGAAATAGAGTCCCCATTCATAAGAATAGGGACTCTATTTCGGTTTATAGAAAGCCAATAGCATTACATGTATTCCATAAACCGAAATTTAGAAACCGAAAGACATTCGGTTTACAGACTTTCGTTTTTTCATAAGAATCGGGACTCTATAATAGAAATGTTTTCTATTTCGGTTTATAGAAAGCCCATAGCATTACATACAATGTAATCGCCGAACCCCGAACTCCAACCCAAACATACAGTGAAATGTCCGTGTTCGGGGTCCAAAAACCATAATGTTCGGTACAAACCCGAACAGTGCGGTTCGGGTTCGCTCAACACTAGTAGACAGCCAAACAATGTCAAGGACATTAACTGACAAACAGCTATTTTTTTTTTTTTACAGATTCTCAATTGTAAGTTATTATTTTGAATGGACCACTATAAGATGTCTCAAACCCCGGCAGGCTCAATCAGCCCTTTTGAGGTTAATAAACTCGAACCACGAATTAATAATATTATCTATATATAATACCATCTCTTATTCAGCAGCCGATATGGTTAATTTCAAAAAGCACTTTGAGTCCCACTGGTAGAAAGGGGCCATATAAATGCTAGTTGTTATTCTTTGCAACACACCCCTACTGTACATTTTTAGGTGCATTTACAGCCATAGCTCTATTGCAATTTAAACCCTGATTTCAAACCCACATCTTTAGTCGAATGAAGATGTTTTTCCGCTACAATTGCCCTTATGTGGCTCCTGCTATCTTGCCATCAATCCAATGCATTAGCTCTTGTTTTGTCCTTTGCAAGAGAGTATGGATTATATTTGTCCAATGGACCATTCCACTTCAGCTGTTGGTCTCTTTACCTTCTTCAGAGGTTATTCTGGTCTCTGGGTTTCTTATAAGGCAAATGGACTCTTTACCTCATAACTAGGTTTTGGTGTATTGTCTTGTCTTGGCATTGCCTTTTCTTGGATTGTTTTGGCATTGTAGTCTCTTGGATTGTCTTGGCATTGTGTTTTCTTGGATTGTCTTGTCTTGGATTGTCTTGGATTGTCTAGTCTTGGCATTGTCTTGTCTTGGATTGTTTTGTCTTGGCATTGTCTTGTCTTGGATTGGCTTGTCTTTGCATTGCTGTGGTTGTATTGTAGGCTTAGTCATTGTTTTTATTATCATTTAATTGGTAGAGGATTTTCATACTTTTTTTCCAGAACCTTATCCCAGACTTGTTTTCATAGCTCCCTGTTTTTTTGTCATGCACTCTGTTTATACATACTATTCAAGATTTAGGCTATTTAGGCTGAATATTGGAATTATGGAACACTTTAAAAGACAACTTTGGGGAAAATGTAAGTAATGTTTAATTATAATGCTTTAATGAAATACTGCAAATAAAGTACTTTATTGAGCTCCGTGTAGCTCTATCATAGAGTGGACATGTTGGTGGAGAACGCTACTGTCATTGGGCTGTAATTTTGTATCGAGTGAAGTCTCATGATCTTTCTAATCGCATCAGTAGATAATTTACATCTGCTTCAATAAAGTATGCTACATTTTATTTGAAGCCTCCAAAGTGAAGAATACTTTATTTTTATGTTGTTTAGAATCTTGGGTCTTCCTTCTCCGTCTCTCTGAGTAACGTCTTATCTTTACTAAGTAAACCCACCGGGAGATATTTAACCATAGTTCAATTAAAGGCAAAAACAATTTAGTGGCCTACGGTACAACTTCATTAGAAAATGGATAGAAAATTTGGTACACTGGGGTATTTAGAAGTCGAAAGTGGTGCAACCCCTGCCCATTGAGTCAGATTAGAGAGCAGCCTGGGGGCCAATTGCCACCTTGCCCCCCTTGCCAGTCATCCCCTGACAAGGACTAAATTAAATGTTAGTATGGAAAACTGACCTAAGTCTGTAGCCCTATTTTGGGGTCATTTTGAAACGGTATAATTCCTTCCCAGAACAATTGGTGGGATGGTTCAACGGGCTAATGCTCCATCTCTACAACCTATCCAAACCACTGGATTTCAGGTTCAGTTCCTGTTTGGGTTCTCTCACCCATTCATCCTTAGTTATTAAGTAAAAGTAAAGCTTTATTGATTTGAAACATGGAGTCTGGTTGAGGTGAAGCTAAATTGTTTTCTGCATTTGATAATTACATTTTAAACCCAAGTTGTAATAAACTTAATGTAAAATAATCAAAGGTGAATTCCTTGGAGAATCAGAAATGTTCTGTTCGTTTACATTCTCCACCTGTTCTTGGATCTGTCTATGTAACATTAAATTATTGTTACTATGGAACTTTTGAAATACAAAATGTCATTAAAAAGCCATCTATCATTGGGATTGTTCTAGGATTAAGCCACATGAAAGCATAACAATAAGTGGAATATAATTACTGAAATCAGTGATTAATAATGGTTTATATATTTTCCCCGGAAGGTGATAAATTATTAATTGTAAAGACAGATGTATTTACCGAACAATTAAAACGCATTGTTTGAGAAAAACTTGGATAAGCTGAGTTGTTTTTAATAATTACTTCCGATGGGCCATAGAGGGTATATAACACAAGCTAGATAGCGGGTGAGTAGGACATCTCATCTGCTGTTAAGACACTGCCTATTACAAAACGGTATGTACATTTTACATCCACATAGTTATCTTTTGAGGTACTTTGTTTTTACTTTCAAATGTAGCTTTTTTTCCATCTCAAACTCCAGCTGTGCTGAGAGCTGAGTGTGAGGATCAGTAGAAGCTGCAAACATGACATTCAGGAGTAAATTTAATATAAGTAGAATATAAATATTCAAATTTTGATGAATACATATATTTTTATAATTAATGACATTTAATGCATTAAAGCAAAGTGTCATCCTTTTTTTTTTTTGTAAACTTTTTTTTTAGATTTTAACCATGGCTTGCTCACCTGCGCATTTGGGAAAGGCTCTGGTTCTGCTGTTATCTTTGATCCATGTTTCAGTTCCACATCCAACGCTAGAGAGGTGAGGACTTTATCACATTGTATTTGTATTGGTGGATTAAGCTTTAAAAAAATGTTAATGTTTACTACTCTTTAGGGGCTTGTCATTTATAGTGAACTGACAGGTGAACTGCAAAAATCAAATAGATCAGCTGGAGCTGGAAAGATAGGGTGATAAGTGTCACTAGGATTAGCTGTAACAGACCTCACTCAGATTTGCCTCGCACTACCTATGCGAGAAATGATGCATAGTGTTTGAAAACGACACACTCAGTCACGACCAAGCATGGGGAGCTTGAGGCAATGCTGAGTGAGGTCTGATACTTGCCACACACACAGTGTTGAAGATCAGAGCTCAGTATACACAGCTCCCGAGTCCTGTGAATTCAGGAGCCAGAGAGCATTATGGTACAAAAATGGAGGACGGGTGAATGGATGAGAAGGGCAGGGTATGGAAAAAGAGAGAGACACACCGAGGAGAAATCAAAACAAGAGGGGAATGGGGAAGAGAGACGGGCATTAGGGGAAAGAGAGAGGGGTGGTGTAGAAGGAGAGAAAGACAAAGAGTGATGAGGAAAGAGACAAACAATGTCGGATGGAGGCGAGAGAAAGATGAAGTTGGATGGAAGAAGATAGACAGACAAGAGGGACATGGGTGGAGGGCTTGTATACACGAGGACCTATGCTGCACCTTGTGTTGCTCTCTGGCACACCGCATACTTAGGGAAGCTATTCAGCACCATGCACAGGGAATATATATGGCACAGTGTGTATGTTTCTGGCACACGCTAGGGACTTGGGGTATTTAAATAAAGCTAGGTTGGCCAGTTGGGGTGTCTAGTTGGTAATTTTAGAAGAGAAGCGGTAGACATTTGTCACAAAGTTATCTAGGAAGCAAGTAGTACAGACAATAAGAATTTAAACATAAGCTAACAAACATATCTATGTTTTAACACTAAACTTCTGTTCTGTGTTTTGTGGACATAAATGCACAAGAAACAAAATGTTTACACAAAGGTTTCTTTTTAAACGGTAACGGCTCCATTGCGGGTTAACTGTGTAAAAGGAGCAAACTGTTTATAAGACCGCGTTGGCTAAGTAGATCACATGACAGGATAAACTTCTAAGTTAATACAAGATAAAGAATCATAGTCCATGAATATTGACTCTTTCTACAAAGCCTTGCGCACACTGTATGGGGCAGAAGTACAAAAAGGAAGCAGATTAATTTATTAAACAAAATGTAATAAACAGAACAATGGAACCTTAAGACTACTGTATTGTAATTAGCTCATTTAGCCGAGGACTACTTTGTACTGTATATAAAAAAAGTACCCGGCAGTACATATACCTGTGTGTTCCTGCAGGGTTCAGAGACACGCAGATGGGCTGTTTACCAGTGAGTTTAGCAAGATGAAGAATGATGTGGCTATGAGAAGCTTCCTCCGATCTCTACTCCCTTCCAAACGCAGGTATGATAGGAGATAATAAAGCCCACGTCACAAACTGCAGTCTATGTCACCACATAGGAGAAAGCAGAATGAGTAATAAACTAATTATTGAGCTACTCGGATTAATATTTACCAACTATAAACATATTATTGGTCTATATCTGGCACACACTTGTTTCCCCAACACTCCTTGGCTAGCTGAGAACATAACTAGAAATCAGCAGGCTCCAGCGAGGTAACTGACCTACATCACCAATCTACATGTCACCAGTGCCATACATTCCCCATTTTTCACAGTGCCATACACTCACCAGTTATGCCTCCTATTCTTACCTTATTTGTATGGTGATGTTATTGCTTTTTGGAATTTAGTATTTATTATGAGTAATGTGAGCAGCTGGCTTACTTTTAGGCTTTACATTTGCCTCCTTTACAGCGGACTTACTGCCCTTATCTAAATGCTTTACAAACGTATTGGGCTGGTGAGTTTTGGTTGTGAGCCCCTCCATCACAGTACTTTCTGAGACTGGCATATACCAGTATTTTTATTATATGTGTCTTAGAGTACATTTATTTGTTTATGTGAGACATTTTGGCTCATTGTGGGACTGTTTATGGGTTTGGTGAATGTATTAAGTCCCTATGTGTACACCATAAAACCATATTTGTTTTTTTATCAAACAAAGCTATTTTTTATTTTCATATTTAACCTGGTTTCATACAGTGCTATATATGACCCTTACTTTTTTCAATGAATTATACCCACCTCCAGAGGGTGTTATATAAACCCCCATTTTCACAGTTCAGTATAGCCTTCCATTTTCAGCAGTGCCATGATTTTTCTAATTTACTGTTTAGTGGACAGACCCCCTTGTCTTATTATCTATTCTTTGTGTTTACATTATAATGTATTTGTGTTGTTTGTTTATTACAGTGTATCAGATTCATACTTTCAGAATAGCCCAGAGGAAAGTGATCTGACTTTGGAGCAAGCCTGCTTCACTTGGCTGTTTCAAAGCTTCCTGAGTGAGAGGTGAGTGTGAGAATTAAAGATCAGGGGCAAGATTAAATTTTGAGGTGTCTCAAGGAACAGAGTTGCTGCCTTGGATAGTAGTTTTCAGGGACACATTTGTGAGCCTAATATGGCAATATATAAGGGATAATAATGGAGCTTATTTAGGGCACACTATAAACCAGCACACCTTGTGTTTTCATAAATGTAAAACAATCACTTTACCTCAGTATTTTGCCTTGATAATTAAGGAGGTGAGTGCTCTGGGATGATTTCAAACATACCTTTTCTTACAGCATAGACTTATTAATAGAACGTTGCTGTGGGGACTGAGGAGGCATCACAGGTCTTTACAAAGGTTGGCTCATTCAGCTCCAAGTTTAGCAAGGGTTAGGATTAATTCCTAGATGGTGACCTTGTAAATGAGTAGGCTCGATAAGCGCGTATTAGTGTGTTACGTTCCATGAATGGAAGATGCTGCACAATACCAGTGTTACATAACATAGCCGTGAGAGCAATGGACATGCATCGAGTACAGAGCAAAGATCAAGCCCTTCCCTTTTTTAATGTAAACAGCAAACACTTCGTAAGGCACTCAGATTCCAGAAAAAAAAATGTAATAAAACATGTATTTATTCTTGTTCTACCTATGTGTTGGATATGGGGATATTCCTACGCTGAGCCTCCAGAGACAGAAGAATAGTCTGCGAATTGAGCCCATGGAGTTACATATCTTTTTGCCTTTTTGGATGTTCCTCAAGTTCCGATCATTCCCTCCATAACCAACATAAAGAACTAAGGGGACATTGGATTTTCAGTATTTCTAGCACAATTAGAAATGTCACTCAGAAACTCACCTCTACAAATAGACTTACAATTAGAATGTAATTCTATATATATATAGCTGACTCAATCCATGAATTGCACCTTCTGGAACTGTCTTCTCCCCCCCCCCCCCTTTTCTAACTCCTTATGTGTGTTCTACTCCTCACTCCCCTAGATTCTAGACCAGAAGTAGGCAACCATCGGCACTCCAGATGTTGTGGACTACATTTCCCTTGATGCTTTGCCAGCATTCCGACTGTAAGATCATTAGGGGAGATGAAGTCCACAAAATGGGCTGAAGGTTGCCTACCCTGTTCTAGACCATCAATCTGCCACCCCTATAGGCTCTGTGTCAAGCGCTGTGCAAACTGTTGACACTATATAAATAAACATGAATGTAATATTAATGTGTAATGAGCGGCAATTTATCTGGGAGCATTGTTTCTGACAAATAGCATGTATCACAATATTTTTTTGAAATAGTTTTTATTCATATTACTTTATATGTTTACGATTTTCTAGAATGTTAATATAACAATTTTTTTTTTTCATTAAAATGTCTTGAAAATGTCTTTTTTTCCCCCAAAATATAATTGACAACTCCAAATGATTAAATTGTTTAACTGAAGAGCGGATTTTCTTTTACATTTGTTAAAGAACAATGTTTCAAAATGTTTCTACATTTTTAAATAGCATGTAAATATTTAAGAATATGTTAATACATCTTAAAATTTCCATTTTGGTTCCTACAACAGAATGTTGTGACCACATTCTAGAAACATTTGTCAGTCTTTGTCAACTAGGGGTCTTCTTGTGGTGGATAGTCAAGAAAGTCAATCTTTGATTGAGTGCTAAATATAATTTATTTATTGTATCTTTCAGCCGATCAGACAATGATGCTTTGGAGGCCACCCAAGAGAGCTACAAGTCCTTATGTCCAGCCATCAGCCACCTCGTTGCTGGCCTCAACGACTATAATTCGCTGCCTAAGTATCTATCAAGAAAGTAATGAGGATCGCCAGGCTTGTATCACCTCAGGGAATTAATTGTTCTTCATAATTAGTAATTTATTCATTTTATATTCATGTTAGTGAAAAGCACATTCAGTATAACTGTGGCGTTTTGTAAGCAGTTATAATGTACCAATGAAATAAGAAAATTAAATAAGAAATTTGTTTCTTGTCAATTATCATGTCTAAAAAGACTCTGTTAATATTTGGTCCAGGGTATAAACTGTGGTCCTATAAATTAAAGAGCTATTACTTTCCCTTTTGCAAAGAGGAAAGGACAAGGCAGGAGTAGCCTCGACATCTGGGCATTTATAAAATTAACTACACCACTTACGAGGTAGCTAAATATATCTTAACAAAACTTTAGTCGTTGTAATTGTCCCATTCCCATTATTCCAAAACCATATATTAAAATGAACAATGACTAATCAGTAGACATTTCCCAAACAGAACCATGAAAAACCAATCCAAGTGAGCACGGGTATTCAGGCAAGTGCCAAATGAAGACCAGAGTCGAGGGCATGTCCCAAATCCATTCTAATACCTGAGGTTTGACGTACCAGACCTCCGTCTGAACCTCCCACCAGAGTCTTGATTGACTGCCACAAGCTTAATTGCGTCCACCAAGACTGTGACAAATATTGGAAAACCCTGCAAAAGAAGAAGGGAGGGGCAACAGGTTGAGGACATCTATTGAGGAAAATGGCTGCCTTCTGATGCAGTCGTTACACCAAGTACACCCCTAGCCCATCTCTTTCCCCTAACTACACTGACCAATGGCCATCTAGGCTCTACTCAGAACCTTGCCAAGGTGCCCCTGGCCATAGGCTGTCCTGTGGCTTCAGTAAGAGGGGTTAAAGGGCATGGACGAATTGAGATCTAGTCGAATAGAACAGAAAACCAAGTCCCATATACCAGCTAGGAAGCCCTAAGTTTAGTTTAATTAAATGGAAAAAAAAACCGTTGTCATGAGAGAGATCTACCACTGATTTATGTTTGATGTCAAACATACTGACTGTATGGCTTATACAGAAACAAACAAGGAAACTTGGTACTGCGGACTATTGCTCTTAGTCATTAAAGTTAATCCAGTGAAAGTTTAACATCTCTTACTGCCATATGTTTATTGGGGGAAGGTTAATAAGACTTGTTGTATCGTCTGCTTGCCAGCATTCATGCTTCACTGTGAAACTTGCACGCCTGTCCAGTCTGCCAGTGCAGTGAAGGACCTTCATTTGATAATCGATATCAGGTTAATGACGGGGCTGTACAGAAACCTTGGGGTCTAAAACAAAATTCCATATCAGTAAAGCTAGCGAAAGGCAGAACCAAACACACCCCAGACAGCCACAGACAGCAGGCACACCTGTCAGCTAGATCAGATCTAACTTTACTCTACCTTTTTTAGGTTAGGCATGTGTGAAACAATTAGGGGTGCAATAGGCACAATGCACCCTGGCCCCTTCCTTCATGGGGGGCGTCATAACAGACGTCAAATAGGCCCAGTGGGGTTGCAGAACTTGTTAATATGGACCCTTAATGCTTGTTCAAACTGTCGATGGACTACTTCTCTCATGATTCCATATCAGTTTTTTTTAGGCTTATTTAGATTCATAAGCAGTCGGAGGGCCACAGTTTGACTCCCTGCTGTGGAGAAGGTTACTGTCAAGGTAGCTGAGCATTCTGGGAACTAGAGTTGACAATACTTTGAATATCGAAGAAGCTTACTCTGGGAAGTACCCATCCAGTTATCAATTTATGATATATACTATAATTGACATCCTTCTCATAAATAGGCTTTCACATTATCTTAGGAGCGAAAGAGATTTTTCTCATTAACATGAAGAAGCCATACCTACATTTGCTTACTAAATCCTCTCTGATCTACACACCAAAACACTGGATTGTCTTGTTACATACATGTATCCATGCTCCCTCTCAAGGGTTATTAGAGTTTAAAAAGAATCCTCTCAATTGTGGGATAAATATAAGATTTGCTTTTGTTGTTGGCGAGAGTGCTTTAGATTAATGGTTAATTCATGCTTTTGCCATTTTGCATCCTATGTAATATTGGTGATAATAAATCATATTGTAAACACCTTTTTTTCCTGTCGTTTATTGGGATTAAGTCTAGCCATTGATAAACGTTTGCAATGCTTAATATGGGCAGAATATTTGCTGCAAAGATTTGGTATTGTTCAACTAGATGGGATTTACTTAGGGTTGCCCCCTTTTCTTCAAAAAAATACCGGCCTTGGTACTGTCTCCATAGACTTAACATTGGCCTGATGCCAATTTTTTACCGGCCAGGTGGCAACCCTAGATTTACCTGTTACAATATATATAAATATAAACAGGTAAGCCCAGTTATAACAGAAACCTGCGGAGCCATCAAGGCACCGGATCTTGTAACTGTATGTATAATATATATATACATGCAAGAGGGGATATATATATATATGTAGAGGGCCCATACAGAGGGCTTTCTAAAGACCTGTTCATTAACAGAACAGTACAAAAGCACAATGAAGATTTAGTCCACGACAGCGGAAGGGGGTTTTTTTACAGTGAGGACAATAAAGGTATGGAATTCACTGCCTGAAGAGATGGTTCTTGCGAATATGTTAGATGCCTTTAAAAGCAGCCTGGTTACTTTATTAATGAAGCAGAACATAGAGGGCTATGCATGTTAGTAGAGATATTAATATTTATTTAGTGCTTGTTGATCCAAGGAGAAATCAAAAGGGATTATTTTTCCCACACTGAAGGCAGAATTAGAAATAGCTAAACTAAATGTTTTTTTTTTAAATTTTATTTTCCTTTTTTTGGATCAACAGCGGTAAACAAGAAATAGGAAAAGGGTTGAACTTGATGAACGCATTTCTTTTTCACCCTAAACCACTATGTAACTGTATATATATAATAACATACACAATCAGAAATATAAAAAAAAATGTAATTAAAAATTCCCAAGGCTTAATGGCTCACAGATAGTTCACAATTTTAAACACGGTATAGCTGCTGCTTGTTTTTCTAGTGATTATTCCCCTTCAATATTGAGTATCTATTCTATAAATGTGCTTCACTTCCTGGGATTTTGTAATTTCCCTGTAATAAACCCATAGAATTATATGACAAGGCACTATCTCATATTAAGCCAACATGGTAACCGCAGAGCAAAGTCCAAGGAATTTTACAAGAAGAAGACAGTCAATAGCAATGCTGTATAGATTGTACATTGTGTAAACTGAACTTGGTTTCTTTATTACTTTAGGGAGAGGAAAGCGATAAATGTATTGTATAATATAAACATAGACATATGTCTGTATTGATTATTAAAATATGCATATCAAATTTTTGTGGGTTTATTTTCTATGTGTCACAGCAATGGGCTCATTTATGAGGTAATATTGTATGCTATGACACTATGAAATGACATCACTTCCGGCACTTACAAAAAATGAGAATTTGTTTCCATAATTGGCAGCCCTTCTCCTTTCTTGACAGTTTGGCTGGTTAAAATTATACTCATTTGTGAGCGCCTTTTCCATATTTTTTACTGACCCAGGGGAGGCGGGGGCAGGATTTAGGAGACACAGCTCTCTGACTAGGCATTGCTGAGCCAGAGGGCTGCAATGGTGGTATAGTTAATGACCAGTGCTAATTTAAGATGGATATAAGATAGGGAACTGGGGATTAATAACAGTATTTAGAAAACTGGGCAGACTAGATGGACCGAATGGTTCTTATCTGCCAACACATTCTATGTTTCAAATTTATGGATTCCGTGATGGTGTTCTTCCCTGTTGGGTCTGTTGACTGTTTAGTGTCCGGTCGGTGGTCAAAGACACCTCTGGAAGACACCTCTGGAAGACACCTCTGGATACTAGAGCTCATGTTCACACCATGTTGGTAGAACTGCCTGCTAAGCTGATGACTTAACAGATGTGGGTTATTTATAATTGGTAATATTTAAGCTGGTTAATGTTTCATATAGGCGTGGCCAATGCCCTCACCTATATATATATGTGTGTGTGTGTGTCATGGATTGGGCATTGGCTTTGGTCTTCTGAAAAGGGAGGTCTGAGGGCAGACTAGATGGGCCAAATGGATCTTATCCTCTGACACATTCCATGTTACTGTGAGTCCTATCTAAAGGTGATTGACCCCTTTTTAAAAGTCTAAAATTTACAAGCAGGCATGGTGTTTCCTTCATGAATGTCCACCAGTTTTTGGGCACATTTCTGCAGCTGTTCTTCACACCAGCGCAACGCAGAAGAGTGGGACTAGTATACATAGCGCTAATGTCAAAGGTCAGCACTGTTAGTTGGCTTTGTTTCCACAAACGCCTTCTTTATTCATTCTCTCCAATGATATGCAGGCAGCAGAATCACATGGCAGCAGTTAGCATTTCTGTAGTGGCCAACGTGGAGGCTTTCTTTGGATGAAGTTCCGCTGGCTTATTCCAGACTTCCCATTTGGACTCTCTTGTGGACATTATTGTTTTGTTGCATTGCAACTGTGGATCTGGTAAGTGCAATTTCACACTAAATAAAAAATCACAACACAATTACACTATTGTTTTTCTGTTATTTCTTCACACATTACATCCTGTGCCTCTCGTTTTGAGTATGTGCCATTGTTATTGAGCACAGTGAGGAGTGGGTATTAATTGCATTTTAATGTGTTTATTGTTTGGTGGCATAGTTCTTTATTTATTTACACATCTGTACCCAGTAGGCTGAAGGTCAATCTTGAGGGGTCATGCAACATTGCGTGAATGTGTTGTATGACCCCCAACCCCTCTAGGCATTGCGCACCTTACATCCTGGGACCATCTTGACAGAAGCTGGCAAGTATGCATTACTAAGTTTGAAATTTCCTAAAAAGTCATTTTTTACACATAATTAACACCCAAGTTAGGCAATCAGTAGGGGCGGTAATAAAAGGTACCCGTGGTTTAAACATCCCCTCCCCTGGACCACAGTCATCCGTGAAATCTTATTCCATATAAATGCATTTTAGAGGACTGTCGATATGTGGGAACGGTGACTGAACCCCACCCCAATAAAACACAATGGAGCTTTTCTCCATTGTGGCCGCTGTTTAATATGTATGGGAATAACATTTGAAACAACTAAAGTCATTGTTAAACAACACAATCAAACATCACAGCATAATAAACAACCCTCCCCTTTTCCAGTATACCAATTTGACAATGACCCTCCCCCCCATAAATATAACATAATAATAATGACATAAGAATGCAAATAATGGCATAATTCTCCAGAACAGTTGGTATATTCAGATGCCCCTATACCGCCAGGTTCTGAACCATAGGCCAGCTCCAATCCTACGTCACCAATTTAAACAAAGGTTTTTATAAATGATTTTACCCACCACAGGGACACTAGTGGGAATATAACCACAATGCCACATAAATAAAGGGACTCAAGGTGCAGGGGAAACTTTATAGCTGTAACTCAAACTATTCTCCTATCTCAGTCAAGGTCCCCTCCACTAAGCAGTGCTGCAACATGAGCTATGGGAGGAGAAATTACGGAATTTATTATTCTATGTGACCACAATGAATTGAATGAATTAATGATTTTGAGTTATTCTAGATGATAACAGGAGGAGCAATCCAATGATGTGTCACTCTATGTGAGCACAGGACATGGGACAAGCATAGGATAAATTATTCTATAAGAGAGCAGTTAGCAAAACGAGTAGGGGAGTTAGCATTCTAATTATTTATAGACACAGTTGGCCGGGTCAATAACAGGCTGCAAGTAATTACACGTGAGCATATCAAGCAGTGCACATATGGGAGCAGATAGGAAGTCCCTTGATATTAACAGTTCTAGGCAGATTAGCCTGTGTATAGTATCACTCTATAGTTAAATATTAACTGTTTGAATGCCAGTGGGTTCCTCTCTGGCAGTTAATACCATGCAGTTAGTTTCCCACTGATTTGTTTTCTTCCTACTAACTAAAACACACAGAATGGGTTGGAGGCTATGTCTCCCGTTAACACAAAAACTGCCGTTAGCGGGTAAATTAATGGGCAGTGTTGATTCTGTGCCCGCTGCTAACACCAGTAGGGGCGGTAATATTATAAGTATTATTACCGCTCCTGTTCAAATATAACAGCGCCCGTTAAGCACCTCTATGTCTTGAAACACCATTTGGTGCGGTAATTACAGTAAAATCACTGCCCACAACCCTGGCACACACAGGGTGGCCTGTAAAATAAAATATTACCTGTATCCAGGTTCCAGAGGCAATCATTGGTGCCCTCGATCCTCACCTTCTGGCCCAGGGAAGTGACCACCCAAAACGAATAATAAAAAAATTCTCCTAGCGCTTTAAAAACCCGACGCTAAAAATAACAAGACTGCATATTACTACTCCAGGAGGGCTGATATTTCAAAAGCCTCTAGGAAGTTTCTGATCTGCTTACATTAACGTTGCCATGTGGGCCGAGACTGACTCACTGTTCCATAAGGCTACTCCAACCCAAGGCTCCTTAATTCCATTGGACCCCTTCCACCCCTTCGGTCACTGCCCTGAACTGAATGTTTTCCGCCCTGCATGTTTTGTTGAAACTAAGGCAGCGAAGAACAAGCCTGCGATGTAACTGGTTGAAAAAGAGGTGGTCAGTTTGTTAATGCCAATTACTATCCACAAATTATCACAGTGGAAGACAACTGGGAGATTCCCATAGTCACCAGAATTGGAAAGAGATCCAGGAATGCTATATTCCTGGTCAGCCCCTCTGCAACCCACTCTACTGGCCAATGTACAGCACACCACTGACTGTGTAAAATTTCAACAAAACCCACTGACCCAGATGTTTCAGTATACAGGTGAAGATCCCTGCTGGATAGTTTAGAGGCCAGCCACAAAGATCTGCTATTGGATTCCACCAAAAAATGGTCCCAGACCTCAAGGTCAACATGGAGCTGATGAGTCTGGACAACCCCTACGTTAGCCCTAACGTAGGGGTTAGAGGCTGGACAACCCCTACGTTAGCCACCACCAATCACCTATTAAAAAATCAGCAGAGGAAGAAGAAGTTGTAGACCTCTCTGCTCTTTGAAAATCAGGCTCAGTGCAGGTGGGGGAGTTGGCAGACCATGTGGGAGACTAGTAGGAACTTGATCCCTGTGCTGCAGAAGGTTGTGTGCCATGACCGCCTTGACCACTCATGAGAAAGGAAACAGCATGCCTGGTGGCCCGAGAATGCGACCTGCTTGACAATTGCATGGTCCCGTGGAAAAGAGTTGCCAGCACTCCTACACCTGTAGCACCACTGACACCACCGCGCCTCCCAGGGGGCAGTACTCAACACCAATGCATCTTGCAGCCATGGTAGCTGTGACAAGAGATTCCTGGCACTGTTAACCTGGGCTTCAGAAACCAAGATACCATCCACATCCATGCCCAAGGCCAGTGATGGCGAACCTTTTTGGACTCGAGTGCCCAATTTTCTGCATGCAACCAAGTCCCTGACCTCAAAGTGCCAACAGCACTTTATATTATGCTCAGTAAAGTAAACCTCACACACAGCACATGAATACCTACATACATACTCTCTCTCACACACACACAGCACATGAATACCCACATACATACTCTCACACACACACACAGCACATGAACACCCCCATACACACACACATATACATGCTAACACACAGCACAAGTATACACACTAACACACAGCACACGTACACACAACACAAGTATACACACTAACATACATACACACAGCACAAGTATACACACTAACACACATACATCCCTATTTGTGTATTTTTCAATTTTATGCTCATGGGGTTACCTAACAATTTATGTCTGTATTGTATTATTTGTTTATGATAAATTAATTTAAAAAAGCATAAAAAAAAACCACACATACACACAGCACAAGTATACACACTAACACACATCACACATACACACAGCACAGGTATACACACTAACACACATCACACATACACACATCACACAGCACAAGTATACACACTAACACACAGCACAAGTATACATACATACAAACATACATACATACACATACATTGCAAGAAGTCTCTGCTTTGGGAAAACTGCTACAGACCTGCTGGAGCTGCTACACTGCTGTGTGAACAGGGGGCGTGTCATCTGTCAAGCTGATGTCCGGAGAGGAACTGAGAGGATTAAACCAACTTGGATCTGGAGGGGTGTGCAGTTACTCAAATGCTTATCCTGCTGTTAATACTGCTGTTATTGCTCAGGAGGCAACAGGATAGCATTTCAGTAAATAATTATTTAGCAGAAAATTCTCACTTTGGGGTAATGGAGCTGAGATTAGAGGCTTCAGCAACTCAACTACCCCCTATCCACCGTGCCACAACAGACGAGCATGTGCCAGTTATGGCAAATGTGCCATAGGTTCACCATCACTGCCCTAGGCCGTTCTTACAAAATTGGAGGATCAGGCAAAATGGCTGCTGGGGGAAAGGACAGTTATACACTCATAATCCCTCTCCCAGCCACACTGTCACTCATGCTATCTCCCTCCCCCACACTCATACATGTCCTGTCTATCACAGCTATGCCTAACTACCAGGGGTCTGTTCATCTGTACCTTTACATTGAACATAATTACACAGGGGACTCTATATTGGAGAGATATTCAGGTCTGTTGCTGTAGCCACAGAAAGAAAAAGATTGCACTTTTATTTCTTAGTTTTTAAAAGTTGAGGAACAAATTGACAAAACAGATATTTACATTTTATTTATACCAAATGATGCAGTACTTATCTAAAATGTATTTAAGACACTGTTGGTTGAAGGAATTGTAGATCAGTAAGAATATATTTTTCAGATTTATTCAATTAACTTTGATTAATTAGAAAAAAATCTCTCGAACAGCTGTTCAAATAAAATAAAACATATAAAATACATATACGTAGTGTTGCTATGTATTGAAACAGAATTGTGAACATAGTTTTCTTTTTCTCAGTGATCAGATCGTTTGACATCTGCATAGTATTTATTCCTGGTGGAGAATTATGGAGTAATTCTGCTTATCGACATAGCAATAAATAAGTGAACGAATAACAGGGATGAAACCAAAGGTTAATTCCGTACAGAAACAAGTAACATGATTACTGCTCAGTGTCACACTAGCTAGGGACCAGCTGGTTCTCAGGACTGTAACCCACAAGGATTTTTGGATATATTTGGGTCTGGATCGATCTCTAAAAATGGGGCCCACTTTGGCCCTATTTCTTTTGCTCTTCATTCCAATGGGGTGTATGGCACAAGGTAAGTGACATGACAAAAGGGTGTAAGGGAGGGTGGGGTTTGGGGTTTTCCAATGGGTGAAATAGAAGTAGTAGAAACAGCATATTATGTTTTTTTTGTATATATTATGGTATATGTTTATAAATACATAACTAAATTATAATTTATTTATTTATCTACAAATGTTTCAACTGTACCTTTAAAGCTTACATTTCTTGTAGATACAAATTTAATATTATATGTGTATTTTTATTAGTGATTTATTTTGGGGGAAGGGCTTACAGGGAATACATGGTAATGGTTCTCTACCATCAGTATGGGTTAGTGAGAAAAGAAAAGTTCCCATTTAATTAATCAGCAGTAAGCTGATTAAGCGAACCTCCTATAGCTGGCAAAGATTAGCAGTGTGATCTTACCCACGTCTGGACTACAGGTGCCACAAAAGTGGCATTAGGTGTTAAAAAATAGCTAAAGATAGCTGGATTTTCTGCTAAAAGAGTTCATAATATCTTCAACCACAGCATAAAATGTACACAGATAATATAAAAACGCAAAGGTGGCTGTATTAGAAAGGAGGAATGACTCATCAATGTTACCTGCTATTACTTGGTTTGGGAGTTGTGGCCATACTGCCAGTAGTGTATCTTCCACAAGACAAAGAAGGCACTCGCCTAGGGCGGCACTTTGCCAGAGGGCGGCAATTTGCCAGAGGGTGTTAAAACATTTTCGCTCCCTCCCCCACTATTCAGCAAGCTTTAGCTCCTTCCAGTTAATCGGGGTTATGGGGGCATGTAATGGACGTGGTGGGGGTATGAAATGAGGAGGGTGATGGTGGCATGTAATGAGGTTGATGGGGCATTTACTGTGTGTGCAATGTGGGTGATGGGGCATGAAATGGGGTGATGGGGCATGTCGTGGATGTGCAACGTGGGTGATGGGGCATGTCGTAGGTGTGCAACGTGGGTAAGGGTTTTTTCCCCCAAAATTCTGTCTGCCTAGGGCAGCACAAAACCAAGATACACCACTGCATATTGCATACCCCAAGTGTCCCTATTTAGGAGGTATGTTCCGATACAGCCCCACGCATAGCCACATCTTCAGCCACTCCAACAAAAATAAAAGTGGTCCTCTTCGGACATTTTTAATGTTGGGAGATATGATACTGTATCTCAGATAACAAAACGGAGTGCAGGAGAAATGGACTGGAGGAGATGTGGGCCCAGACCATTGTTTTTGTAAGGGCCCCCACAAATTCTGATGGTGGTCCTGGATGAAGAATAGAGGCTAGTAGAGAGGGTCAGGAGAAAGGGTTTGAAACATGGCAAAAGAAGGTATGAATAAAAGGACTGTCAGAGATTGAAACTAGGACCTGTTAAATTTAATCTTTATTTACTGACCCAAAAATCCTTGTACTGAGCATGTTATTACAAAGTGTATCCTGCTGGAGCAGCTATGTTGCTTTTGTAGAACCTCCCAGACTTAAAGGTTAAGTTCAGTCTACAACATGCCCAAACATTGTTTTAGATCAATAATATAAAGTAAAGATAAAGATATGTCAGGTTTTTCTTCCAATCTTATAAAAACTACAAATTAGAATGCAATAAAGTTATTACTGTTACTATGGCAACACTCCTGTCCATCTCACCTAGGCCTCATTATTGGATATCAATGTATGTAGAGGGCCCTGTTAGATATTTCCAATGTAAAACTACTGAAAAATTGCAATTTGTTTCAAAGTAGAAACAGGAGCATTTCACACATATTATACTCGCCAGCTATGTGGAACGGACCCTATAAATGTCCTCTTACGTAATGACAGGAAGTTTTAAGCGTTGCGCACTATTAAAGCTATTAATAAACAGATTCAGCTAACACAAGCAACTAATAATGTTTTTTATATGTTTTTATGTATTTGTTAACAGACTGTCAATTAGGCAGCTCTCAAGTGTCGGTGCCTGAAAATAACCCAGAGAACACAATACTTACAACCATAACTACTAACCCTGGATATACATTAGTTGTGCCAGACTCTCACACTGATATATTGGGAATTGTCGGGACAAATTTAATACTGAAGAAGTCGATGGATTTTGAGGTAAATTTGGGAAAATGGGGTTGTGAAGAGGGGGCAAATTAGCAATATATGGAAGAAAACCAAAATTTTATTGTATAATTGACTTGATGAGGACTGCAAAATGTTGTCCACCACAAATACACCACTAATTTATCACAGTAAACCTTGTATATATATATATATATATATATATATATATATATATATATATATATAAACTAAACTAAACTAAACTTAACATATATATATATATATACACGAATCAGCCATAACATTATGACCACTAACAGGTAGCATGCCGGTGGAGGCAGTGTGATGCTTTGGACAATGTTCTGCTGGGAAACCTTGGATCCTGCCATTCATGTGGATGTTACTTTTACACGTACATTGTTTCAGATCATGTACACCCTTTCATGGAAACTGTGCTCCCTGACATCATTGGCCTCTTTAAGTATGATAATGCGCCCTGCCACAAAGCAAAAATGGTTCAGGAATGGTTTGAGGAACAAAACAAACGAGGTGCTGACTTGGCCTCCAAATCCCCCAGATCTCAATCCAATCGAGCATCTGTGGGATGTGCTGGAAAAACAAGTCCGATCCACGGAGGCCCCACCTCACAACTTAAAAGGATCTACTGCTAACATCTCAGTGCCAGATACCTCAGAGGCCTAGTGGAGTCTATGCCCCCAGTGAAATTACTTTACATGTCAAATTGTTTTAAAGGGATTGTATCACCTGTTTTTCCTGTGAATGTAGAACATACAAAATGATTGAAAATGATCTATACATTGTATTAGCAAAACTGCAATAAAATGCCTAAATTAGGAGAAAATTGTGTTTTAAATATGTCTGTGGAGTCTCCTGCTTATGCGATCACCTGTGGCATGGTATGCAAATTACACATTGCCCATTGAAAATCAGTTAATTTGCATACTGTGGCACAGGTGATGTCATCAGCAGGAGACTCCAGACACATTCAAAACACATTTTTTCTCCTAATTTAAGCATTTGCACAACACAATGTAGAGATCATTTTCAATCATTTTTGTTATGCTCTACATGAACAGTAAAAACAATGTTCAGGTGACAGAGTCCATTTAAAGTAAAAATAAGTGCATTTCACATATATTAAACATACATACAACATACTGCCCCTGTAGTGGAGTTAGAAAGGTGGGTAAGTTAGAAACTTTTTCCAAATAAACTATTATTACCAGATTGTTCCTATATATTTATTTGTCAGTTTACTTTTTGTAACTAGCCCTTATTAAGTTGGATGCGTTTTTTGTATGCATGTCTGAGGCTACTTAAAATAACAGATAAACTCAAAAATACATCAATACTTCTGATGGAGGAAATACCTATAGATGGGGGTAACCTGGCTAGACACAATAGTAACAGAGTAGACGCTCCCTATAATTTGAGGTAACATTTAATACTTTACATTTATGAGTTTATTATTTCTTAAAAATGAAAATAATTAAAAATTTGCTACAAATTGTAGTTCTGTGTGCTCTAGTTACACAAGAAATAAAGAGTAAAAGCAGATAATAAAATCAAAATAATGGTTGTCTATGAATTGTAAAAGGGGTAACACTGTACCTCCTAATATTTGAACATGCAGTTATGCTTTTCCTTGATTGCTAACAAGCTTATAACATGACCAAGGTATACCTGATAATACATTCCCCCCACCAATAAAGAGACAGACAACTGAGTGGCTAGAAAGGTCGCAGTCTTTATTGAAATGCTGCAACATAAATTGACAGCTAAAATATAGCTGAAATAAGTAACGAATATTACTGTAAACCAAATATGGTTAAAACTTTATAAATAAATAAATAACCGGGCATATACAATTATATATATATACAAACATTATATACATATACATATATACCAACCAACACATGCTTTTATAACCATAAATATAAACAACATGAAACAATACTACTGAACCTTAGCGGTAGCGTGTGCCTTATCCTAGACCATCTAGGATCAGGACCCCGAGAATCTGGCGCAGGCGTACCACATGACTCACGGCTACTGACGTCCCTGTTTGCACAGTAGCCATGCCTCACTCCCCAGGGACAAGCCCATGGGGAGCCCGTGCAGCTAGCTTCCCACAGCTACTGCCCAACCGGGTTGGCCATACCCCAGATGACCAACCCCCTGCACAAGCGCCAAACCTCGGGGACCCCCGCTGCCACTTCCTTCTTCGTCACCTAGGGATGGGAGGGAGGGAACTTGTCATTTTACTTTAAACAGGAAATCATTTCTGTAAATCCTGCAATATATAGCCTAAGGCCATCCCCTCTATCCACTCATTGCCACCCCCCTGCCATGCCCTTATTGGGCTCTTGGCTTAACTGACAGGTGAGGGAAATGACAGGAAACCTTTGTCATGATGGCCTTACATATATTGCATTATTCCAGGCCAGAACTTGACCAAGGTATACCTGATAATACATTCCCCCCACCAATAAAGAGACAGACAACTGAGTGGCTAGAAAGGTCGCAGTCTTTATTGAAATGCTGCAACATAAATTGACAGCTAAAATATAGCTGAAATAAGTAACGAATATTACTGTAAACCAAATATGGTTAAAACTTTATAAATAAATAAATAACCGGGCATATACAATTATATATATATACAAACATTATATACATATACATATATACCAACCAACACATGCTTTTATAACCATAAATATAAACAACATGAAACAATACTACTGAACCTTAGCGGTAGCGTGTGCCTTATCCTAGACCATCTAGGATCAGGACCCCGAGAATCTGGCGCAGGCGTACCACATGACTCACGGCTACTGACGTCCCTGTTTGCACAGTAGCCATGCCTCACTCCCCAGGGACAAGCCCATGGGGAGCCCGTGCAGCTAGCTTCCCACAGCTACTGCCCAACCGGGTTGGCCATACCCCAGATGACCAACCCCCTGCACAAGCGCCAAACCTCGGGGACCCCCGCCATGGCCAATACGCGTGAACCCTTACACGTATAGGCTCCTCCAAACAGCTACCGCTTTCTCCAAACTGGTCTGGATCGCCAGGTTCCAAACATCCAGACCCACAGGGTTAAGATGGACCCCATCTCTCCTATATAAGGAAGCATCGGTCCCGTTAAGGTCAAGATGCCGAGCTACAATACCATTATTAAACACCACAAAACGAGAGATGGTTCAGTTTCGTTTTTTACGAGCACGTTCAATGCCCTGAAGACTCTTCGCTCCACGCCATGACATCCTGGACACCATGTTAGCCCAAACGATAATCAACTCGGGATATTGGAGCCACAGTCGAAGCATGTCCACTCTCATATGACATATCAACTCCCTCAACGGAATGGAGCAGAGGTAATTGCCACCCAGATGTAGAACCAACACCTGAGGTGGGCCCCACCTGGCTACTGATTGGGATATCAGCTGCGGCATGGCAGCCTATCGTAATCCCCTTACGCCTATCGAACGCACTTAGACTCCCACAGGACCTAGGCCCAAATGCTCGCCGTTGGGGCGTAATTCAGCCCTCTTGGCTGCCCAAAATTGAATGAATGCCCTAGTATCCAAGCTCTGCAAATCTAGCAACCTGCAAATGAATAACATAATCAGATAATTGAATTATCTCTCCGCCAGCCTTTATTTTCTCTTATTTTTTTTTTTTATTTTTTTTATTTTTTTTTTATATTTTTTATTGCACTACTAGACAAAATTCAGACTAGGTGTGTTCCAATTTACGTATGAAATCTAGACGATTCACACCGCCCAATTAATTTCACCACCTCATCCCCTAATCCCCAGCATGCTGCGTCAGTGGCCGCCCCTATCCTAAATGAATGAGACCCAAACAGCAGTGGTTGCAAACCGAGCGCCAAGACACAGAGCTGACCCGACGCTGGGCAGTAACAAAGTGTGGCAGCCCGGTGGGCGTGCCTGGAGAAACTGACTAAAGCAAAATACCGGGCATGCAATATAACCAGGTAAAGCCACCATAGTGACTTTCAAACCACCCACACTGGTCTGTTTTGGACTTACGAATCATTGTACATATACTATCCTGTGCGCTTTGGACATCCTCCAACAAAATACCCCCGTGCCTGTTCTTTGTGGGGAAAACAAGTTTGCTGATTCTGAAGGCACCAACAAAAGCCCAGGAGAATGCCATGCTAAACAACGGAACCGCGCAACTTGACCTACAAATGGATGCCGAACTTGTGAGCAAGCGCAATAATAACTGATATGTCACTAGGTGCCCTGTTTTGGCCTGTTTATATAACCTCCTATACCCCTTCAACGCCATTTTAACTAAAAACTCTTTGGTCAAATCAGGAAACCCACTAAATTTAAACCAGGCCACTATTGCAGACATTTTCCTATTAATGGCCGGCACAGAAATGTTGTCTGCAAACATTTGTCCGTTAAACCATAACCGAATAATGCTGACCCCGTCCACATCCAACGGACTGCCTGCAAATAGTAGGAAGGAACGCCACTGTTCCCACGCCTTTTTATACGCGGCCCATGTAGCAGGTACCAGAGATGGTGTATCAAAAAACTATTTTCCGTCCGCGATTTTCCAAATCCATTGGGGGACGGGAGTGGTTTCTCCGTCCACCCCGGGCACCAACAACCGGAACTGCTCCCCTTGATGCTGGGATAAAGAGTCAGCCACATCCTTCTGTATCCCGGGAACATGCACGACTTGCTCCAGAAAAGTCCTCCGTAGACAAATAAGGACCAGCTCCGTCAACAGGTGTATCACCGGGGGGGATGCAGCCGCCCCGTTGTTAATGGCTTGCACCACCCCCAAGCTGTCGCACCAAAACCTGACCTTCATGTTTTCCAACTGATGGCCCCATACTATCACTGAGACTATGATCGGGAATAGCTCCAGAAAGGCCAAGATTTTTTGTTAGATCAGACTGGAAAAAAAAAAATGCCGAGGCCAAGAATCCCAACACCATTTGTGTTCGAAATTGGCCCCAAAACCCACCGCCCCAGAGGCGTCTGTCCAAAGATTCAATTCCTTGTTGGTAACTGCCCTATCAGGGATCAATGACCTCCCATTAAATGTCCTAAGGAAAGAATCCCCAACTGCTAGGTCAGCCCTATGCTCATCCGTCAGTCGTATGTAATCATGCGGCGCCCGCACCCCTACTGTCGCTAGCGACAAACGCCTGCAAAAATTCTGCCCATAGGGATGATCCTGCAAGCAAAATTTAGCTTACCCAGAAGAGACTACAGTTGTCTAAGCTGTACTTTACGCGCTCTTTTAACAGCCGGCACAACCCACGAGGTCAACCACTTTATCAAGGGGAAGGCGGCATTCCGTGGACATTCTATCCCCAAAAACGTTATGTGGTAGCTGGACCCACTGTCTTGTCGCTTGCCAATGGGACCCCAAATTGCTGCATCGCATTCTAAATGGTGCGCAGTAGCATAAGGCACAAGGAGAAGTCGGGTGGGCCAACACACAAAAAATCATCCAAGTAATGAATGACAGATGCCGCACCCGACTCCTCCCTGATCACCCATTCTAAAAATGAAATAAACATCTCGAAGAGTGAGCATGATATCGCACATACCATTGGCAAACATTTGTCAACATAAATGCCACCTTGCCACTGACAACCCAGTAAATAAAAACAAGAAGGGTGTACCGATAAAAGCCTAAAGGCCGCCTCTATGCCAGTTTTTGCCATGAAGGCGCCCTGACCCATCCTGCGCACCCATCGGGTTGCCTGATAAAAAGAGGTGTATGACACTTTGCAAAGTTCATCGTCAATTCCGTCATTCACAGACCTGCCCCTTGCGAAGGACAGATGGTGGATAAGGCAGAACTTGCTCTGTTCCTTTTTGGGTACCACTCCAAGGGGAGATATACGCAATCCAGGAATTGGGAAGGACGAACCATTCATCCTGACCAACAATACCTCTTTTTGCAACCTGTCAAACACCACTTCAGGAAATGCGCAGCTGATCTAAAAAATTTCGGCACAGGTAAAACCGAGTCGAGTTTTGCTGCGATAACAAAACCGTACAAGAAACCAGCCAGCAGCAAGGCAGCTGCCTCCTATTGAGCCAAGAGACCATTGGCTTTACGGCCTCTGGTGTCGTCCCCTTTCCCACCAGATGGGTTAAAAGAACCCCCTTTTTCTTGGTGTCGCCGTTTAAAGCATTTGAAGGCTGGGTGGCCTCCCCTACAACCGGAGCAGTCATGCTTAAATTTGCATGAACCGCCCCTCTTGCAAGTAGAGTCGTTAAATTGCCAGCATGCGCCCTTTTTTGTTGCCGAGGCCGAAGGTCCTTAATCAGGTAGACCTGCGGCTACTGCCAAATTGCGCCCGGGAGCCATGACCCTGAGCCATATCACAATGTCCTTGCGATGACTTGCGAACCGCTAAGCGTTGACGAAACAGTTCGTCGTATCTAAGCCAAGCTTGTCCCCCATACACCCTATACGCTTCGTGGATGGAGTCCATGTAGCAAAACAAACCCGTGCATTGCTCTGGGTTTGTTACACCAATCACCCCAGCCAAGATCGCAAAGGCTTGCAGCCAATTTGAGAAAGTCCGAGGGATGAGGCGGTCCCGCCTCTTCTCCTCGTCTTCCTTCTTATGATCATTCGGCTTGGAAACTTCATCACGATTACATTTCTCTAGGGGGAGCAGGGAGAATGTTTCAACAGACTCGCCCTTACCAATCTTTTCCCTCACTACTTGCATTAGGTGCGCACCTACGGGGCCCTCGTAGCAAGCAAAATATATATATATATATATATATATATGTCCCCCTGGCAGCGTCCGATAATCGGACCGTGTCTTTCCTTTTCCACCTGTATCTTTTTGGGATGTGTCCGCGGCCGGGACGGACAACGCCATGACAGCCGGTGTGGCGGGCAACGTTGGTTCCCAACGACCACAGCAGATGTCACACCTACTTCTTTACTGACTTGGGGAACACCCGGGACCTGTGCCGCACCAGAAGCTGTGGACGCATAAGCACCCCATACCTGTGTCAGGGGGAGGGGGCCTGTCAATGAACTTGCCTCCACCACTTTTAGCATATCCTTCAGCTCTCCCACCAGCTGGGAAAGTATAAGGGACTCCCTCTGAGGTGTGTGCAAATTCCCCACCCCTTCCACCCCCCCAACTGAATCTCTCCCCACTATAATGTGTTGCATTTGAGTGTCGTGCGCTGATTGTGAGATAGTAAAAGGGTAAATATGAGACTCACCACCGGACAAGCCCCTGACCTGCAGAACTGCCGTGGGTGGTGGAACAGGAGAAGCCCTCGGAGACTGCGAGCACAGCAACGGGCTGACATCGGATGATCCTCCACTGTGGTTCCGGACCGGATGCAAGGGAACTGTGGACCTGGCTGAAGACTCCCTTGATGAGCGCTGCCTGGACCGACTCGTGCCAGCAACTTCTCCTCTTCTTCTTGAGTTGCTGCGCTGTCGTGGGTTAATGGACCTGTAGAAAGGCAGCTGGCCTGTTTCTCCTCTTTGTCCCCTGTGCACTGCTGCTCTGCATGTCACCTCTGCTTCCACCCCTCTGTAGAGTAGGGGAATCCTCGCCTGATGAATCCTCTTCAGCATGATGCCTGCTGCTGCCAGGCTGTGGGGACCCTGCACTACTATAACCACAGGCTTCCTTGGCATCCCCATACCGAGAGGCCACGTGGTGGGATAATGCCTGCCTAGCCACTGCTCTCCTGTCATAGTGAGAGGCAGCTGATACTAATGCAGGGGGAGAGGGAGAAGGAGACATCGGATGATCCTCCCCTGCGGTGCCGGACCAGTTGCAAGGGAACTGTGGACCTGGCTGAAGACTCCCTTGATGAGCGCTGCCTGGACCGACTCGTGCCAGCAACTTCTCCTCTTCTTCTTGAGTTGCTGCGCTGTCGTGGGTTAATGGACCTGTAGAAAGGCAGCTGGCCTGTTTCTCCTCTTTGTCCCCTGCGCACTGCTGCTCTGCATGTCACCTCTGCTTCCACCCCTCTGTAGAGTAGGGGAATCCTCGCCTGATGAATCCTCTTCAGCATGATGCCTGCTGCTGCCAGGCTGTGGGGACCCTGCACTACTATAACCACGGGCTTCCCTGGCATCCCCATACCGAGAGGCCACGTGGTGGGTTAATGCCTGCCTAGCTGCTGCTCTCCTGTCATAGTGAGAGGCAGCTGATACTAATGCAGGGGGAGAAGGAGAAGGAGACTGCACATGAGGCCTGCTCACCATGCAGCTCTGTCTTCTCCTCTCCCTGCTAGCAGGCAGGCTGGAGTGGGGGAATAACCATGATTTTACCCTGCTGCATCATGGCTAAAGTGGGCTGGGGGTCTGGAGGCCCTAGCTCTAATGGGCCTAATAGGGGCATTAGTTAAAGCTGGTGTGAGGCTGGACACAGTGTGTGCAAGGTGTAACAGCTCACCCACTCTATCTATCAGCCAATCTGGACCATGGATGGAAGCAGCAGTCCTGTGCTGGGCCAGGAGGGCTTCCATATCAGCAGGTAAGGAACTTGTCATTTTACTTTAAACAGGAAATCATTTCTGTAAATCCTGCAATATATAGCCTAAGGCCATCCCCTCTATCCACTCATTGCCACCCCCCTGCCATGCCCTTATTGGGCTCTTGGCTTAACTGACAGGTGAGGGAAATGACAGGAAACCTTTGTCATGATGGCCTTACATATATTGCATTATTCCAGGCCAGAACTGTATATGCCTAGTTACAAATGTCTGTAAAAATGGTTTAAAGGACCTTAACAGATTAGCACTGTACATACAGCAGCGCTACAGGATCTAATTGTTCATTTGTGGGCTGTTGAAGTGCAAAGTGTTATTATTATCTCGGGCCAGTATTGCAACACACAGACATCCTGTGACGCTGCCTTTGGTGCTCCTGTATGTCAGAGCATCGGAGGCCATGTGAACTCCTGATGCTCAGACTGCACAGAAGAGCAGGGAGTAAGTTAGAAAAGACATTCGGTTTATAGACTTTCGGTATATGGAATACATGTAATGCTATTGCTATTCTATAAACCAAAATAGAGTCCCCATTCATATGAATAGGTCAATTGATGTGTATGAATGGGGACACTCTTAGCCACATTTTACTTCATTTTGCAGCCCTCTAGCCCTTTCCAGGACCTTTTTAGAGGCATTTTAGTGGCCAAAAGTTTGTGTCCCCATTGACTTCAATGGGGTTCGGGGTCAAGTTCGAGCACGGACCCGGACATTTTTTCGAAGTTTGGCCGAACCTGCGGAACCCGAACATCCAGGTGTCCGCTCAACTCTAAAAATGACATATCCCAAATTGTAAGAAGCAGTATTGGCAGCTGGCCTCATAAGAGAGCAGCACCTTGGACACAACAAAAGCATTCTCTTAGTCACTGCAACAGGTCACTAAGGACCAACTGTGTCCAGTTAGCACTGCTTTATTATTTATAGTGTGTATGTGTTCACGTCTTTAAACATTTGTTACAGTCGTTTGTAATTGGGCATATACTGATATATACTGTTATAATATAATCTTGCTAGCAATCAAGGAAAACCTTAACTGACCGTTCAAAAAGGATTAGGATGGTACAGTGTTACCCCTTTTTCAAATCACATACAACCATAACTTCAATTCTATTATCTGTTTTTACTCTTTATTTTTTTGCACATCTCTATGGTGTTTTTTTTAGTACCTTTATATTTTTTCATAAAAAAAACCCAAAAAACTCAAAAGTTAAATTTTACTTTTATAGGCAGTATTTACACTATTACTTATAATGGCATGCATTTTGCATTTGGTGCATGAAATACGTGTGCACATAACATTGGCCACAACCCACTTTTTTTTTTACCAGCCTGCCGGCCTATGAAACACTAGACCAGCTTTCACATGCGAGTCTATGCACTGAAAAGTCAGCTGTGGTAAAAATCAGGCGTTAGTAGTGGAGTTAGAAAGAATTCCGACATGCGTGGTCTTTCCAGCTCTGTTACTAATGCCTCATTTTTGCAGTTCACCTCTCAGCTCAGTTTTAGCGAACAGATACAACTTCTCTGTAACTGGGGGGAAAAATCAGGCAATTACAAATACATAATCAAAAATATATTTACATTGAATCTGCAGTAATGGACCAGTGAAGATAAGGAAAAGGGATTTGCAACCAGGAGCTGATCTTGGATCCCAGTCTAAAATGTACAGCTTTTTGTAATACTCTTCACATACATATTTAAAATTAAAATAGACTGGTGGCAGTTTTTGGTGAAGGTGGATAAGTGGTACCATATATACATGTCTTGTTGAAACTGAGTGGGTGTACCTTGTATTTTAATGCATATAAACTCTTTAAATGGTGGGTGTCACTGTTTAATGTTGAGATCTGACTATAAATATTGCTTTCTTCTGACGCAGGTAGAACAAAGTGTTGTCGTTCAACTAATATGCACCCGGGATGGGAGTAATGTGAGTAAAAACAAGAATGGTTTCTTTTATTATATTTAGCACACAATAATGATTGATTATGGCTGATAATCAATCATTACCTGAGGTTTGTTACAGTTGGATTTTTTTAACATGCTGATGAATACTATTCATTAAAAGCGTATGTTGGCAATAACAATGATCAGGTATCTAGTGACTAGGAGGCGGCAGGTGAGTTAAAAGGGGTCCATCACCTAAGCATTGCTTATAGTTTGACTATAGAGCATAAAAAAGTAATTACATATTTTGTTAGCGGAATTGAAAGGAAATACACAGGTTATGTGAAAAATGTATCTATGATGTATCCTGTTCATTTTGTGGTGTCCGATCAGAAACGATTAATATTCATTGAAAAAAGTTTATTTGCATATTAAGATACCGGTGATAAACAGGAGACACCACAGACATCTGGAAAACACATCTAATGTAAATGTATGCCTTTCATGGAATTCTGCTAACACTTAATCTTTTTTATTTTTTTACCTTCACAGTATAAGTTTTATGTCACCGACTTGTACATTGTGCATTGGCAAACCTGATGAGCTCCTCCCGCAAGACTGTCTGTAAAATGTATTATTAAACACAGAGCATTTTTTCTTTTTATAAGCTTTAGAAATGCATTATCCATGGCCAGCTGAGCTCTTCTAGTGGGAGAAACTCATCAAGATTGTTCTTGAGTTTGTGGTATAAAATTAATTCACCTTTTAGTGAATAGACCCCAATGAATCTGTACACATGATAGCGGAGAGAGGCTGGGAACTTTTGGCCCCTTACCACCCCTCCTCTGCATGACAGTATTTTGCAGAAAAATAAAACCAGAAATGTAGATAACAAGAACTCGGCTGTTTGAAACATAGAAATATAGAATGGGTCGGCAGATAAGAACCATTCGGTCCATCTAGTCTGCCCAATTTTCTAAATACTTTTATTAGTCCCCAGTTCCCTATCTTATAGCTACGATAACCTTGTGCCTATCCCACGCATGCTTAAAATCCTTGACTGTGTTTACCTCTACCACTTTTGCTGGAAGGCTATTCCATACATCCACTACCCTCTCAGTAAAGTAATACTTCCTGATTTTACTTTTAAATCGTTGCCCCTCTAATTTTAGACTCTGTCCACTAGTTGTGGTTTGTCTTCTTTTAAATATACTCTCTTCCTTTACTGTGTTGATTCCCTTTAAGTATTTAAATGTTTCTATCATATCCCCCCCTGCTACGTCTTTCCTCCAAGCTATACATGTTGAGATGCTTTAACCTTTCCTGGTAAGTGTTATCCTTCAACCAGGGCCGGCCTTAAGTGTTCCGGCGCCCTGTGCGGGCTTCCCCCGTGGCGCCCACCCCCCCGTCTCTTTCGCCCCCCTATGTTTGTGTCTCTCTCCCTTCCCATGTTTGTCCCTTTCCTCTTCCTTGCCATGTCTGTCTCTCTCTCTCCCTCTGTTCTGTCTCTTTCCCCCCGTCCCCTATTCTGTCTCTCTCCACCCGTCCCCTGTTCTGTCTCTCTCCCCCCGTCCCCTGTTCCGTCTCTCTCCCCCCGTCCCCTGTTCTGTCTCTCTCCCCCGTCCCCTGTTGTCTCTCTCTCTCCCCCAGTTCTGTCTCTACCCCCTGCCCCTTTTCTGTCTGTCTCTCTCCCACCCCTCCCCTGTTCTGTCTCTCCCCCCTCCACCTGTTCTCTCTCTCTAGCCCTGTTCTCTCTCTCCCCCTCTCCCTGTTCTCTCTCTCTCCCCCCTCCCCCTGTTCTCTCTCTCTCCCCCTGCCCCTGTTCTCTCTCTCTCCCCCTGCCCCTGTTCCCTCTCTCTCCCCCTGCCCCTGTTCTGTCTCTCCCCCCTGCCCCTGTTCTGTCTGTCTCTCTCTCCCCTCCCCCTGTTCTGTCTCTCCCCCCTAACCCCTCTTCTGTCTGTGTCTCTCTCTCCCCTCCCCCTGTTCTGTCTGTCTCTCTCCCCCCTAACCCCTGTTCTGTCTCTCCCCCCTAACCCCTGTTCTGTCTCTCTCCCCCACCCCCTTACCTTTGCCTGAAAAGGTTGATCCAGGGAGGGGGCGGAGCTAACCGGCACAGCGGTGTAGCTCCGCCCCCACCCCGGGAAGCAGAGCACAGTCTGCATTACAGGGAGCCATGGGCAGCAATAGAAGGTGCTGCTCGGGCTCCCCATGCTTAATGCAAGCATGGGGAGCCCAGCAGCACTATCTCATGCTGCCCGGGGCTCCCCGTGAAGCAGACTCTGCTCTGCTTCCCGGGGTGGGGGCGGAGCTACACCGCTGTGCCGGTTAGCTCCGCCCCCTCCCCGGACCAAGCAGAGAATGCCGAGCAGAGGGCTGGTGAGGGGGGATCTTTTGATCTCCCCCAGCCAGTGCCACTACCGGCTTTTTTTTTTTTTTTTTTACTTTTTTTTTTCTATCTACCGGCCGGGCGGGCGCCCCCTGGGGTGTTGCGCCCTGTGCGCTCGCACAGGTCGCACACCCCTAAGGCCGGCCCTGCTTTCAACCCATGAACCAGTTTAGTAGCCCTTCTCTGAACTCTCTCCAAAGTATCAATATCCTTCTGGAGATACGGTCTCCAGTACTGCGTACAATACTCCAAGTGAGGTCTCACCAGTGCTCTGTACAATGGCATGAGCACTTCCCTCTTCCTACTGCTAATACCTCTCCCTATGCAACCAAGCATTCTGCTAGCATTTCCTGCTGCTCTATTGCATTGCCTACCTACCTTCAAGTCCTCTGAAATTATTACTCCTAAATCCCTTTCCTCAGATGTTGAGGTTAAGAGTGTACGTTAAGAGTGTTTGGGAGTCTCATTTCCTCAATGTGGGTCTCTGTGGGCTTTTACCTGGTGGTATCCAGAGTCCTGCTACTATGCATGCATCCACACATTGCCACATACTTTATTTTGCAACATTCATTAATATACTACAGGCTGAGTATCACTTATCCAAATTGCCTGGACCAAATGTATTCTGGTAACGAGTCATTTCGGACAACGAATCATTTTCACCAATAAGACATATTAAAGCCTCTCAGCACTCATGAAATACAGTAGTATCAGTGCAAATACTTTCTTTACTGTGATGTAGCTGTGATATGAGGCATCGTTGGGAACCTTCTGTCGGCGCGTCAGATCTGCGCATATACCATCATATTACCCTTTGTGGGGGAATCTGGGCATGCATGGAAAGGATACATTGCAGATTAAGGGGGCTGGACACTAAATAAACTGTTGTGTACGTGAATTGTGTGTGGAATTTGCAAGTTGTGGCAAAATCAAAAACATCTTTTGGATAACTGATTTCTGGATAAGGGATACTCAACCTGTATGTGAAGTACATAAAATACAAATAATAATCAAGAATCTTCTCCACAAAATGCTGGAAATATGGCAAAGGGGATGGGATGGTTCTTTGTGGCTGCTTCATTGCCACTGTTTCACCGCAGAGAGTTCATCACAGGACAGTTCATCGCGGGATCTCGTACACAGTGAGTAGTATTAGGGCTTACTCTGATTGTAAGGGCTGACAGTTCCGCGCTGAACTGTCAGAGCTTACATTGCCGCGGTGCGTTTCACCTCTCAAACTGCCGCGCTAAACTGTCAGTGGTGCAACAACCACGCTGAACTGTCCTAGACGCTATGGCAAATACTGTCAAGTTGAGGTGAACATAAACAAAGACCTGATAGGGCTTCATATCCATGCCATGTGGGATTCGTTCTGCACACGGTATGACATGAGGAGACCAGAAGGGGCAGAGATCAGTCCACTTATGTACCTGTCATTACTGCACCCCCTCAATTGTTTGTGCCTGAGGCCAGTGACCTCACCGGTCGCAGCCCTCACCCCTGTTACGTCTCTGCTCTTTACATACATAAAGGAAACATGGCAGACAAAGTCTAAATGTTAATGTGTTTTTCCTCTTTTTTTCAGACTGCTTTGGTATTCTTTGTTCTAACAATAACCAATTTGAATGATAATGCGCCGGTATTCAGACAGACACTCTATTCTTTTTCTATCCCGGAGGTGAGTTAATTTAAACATTGCTAATCAGATGCTATCATTCCTGTATGTCTATTACCTTGGATGGATGAAATAGCCTTCTAGCGGAAGTGGTAGAGATAAACACAGCAAAGGAGTTTAAGCATGCGCGGGATAAGCACAAGGCTATCCTAGCTATAAGTTAGGGAACTGGGGACTAATAAAAGTATTTAGAAAATTGGGCAGACTAGATGGGCCGAATGGTTCTTAGCTGCCGACACATTCTATGTTTCCAACTGACCTATTATTTTTCACTATTCCGCTGTTAGTTTACCACAGTTCACTGTTTAGCAAACAGACCCCAGTGTAAATTAGGGAGGGATAAATGATGGAAAAACACAGTGGGGAACCACAAAAACATGAAAGTAGAAAGAGGGGAGATAAAATATAAGGGGAACGGAGAGAGGACAGAACAAATGACTCAGGATGGGGCAATAACATCACAAGAAAGTGTCCTTACATACAAGGTCACCAGTGTCCGGGGCAAGGTCACTGAAGGACCACAGAACATTAATAATATGTACATCACGGAGTCAGTACATTGTCCACCAGGAACAATATTGGGGCCTGTGAATAAAACAATATTGGGTGTGAACAAAATAACATAACATAGAAAGTTGCAAAGGGGAACAAAAAATACAAAGGTACCCCCCACAGATGAATGTCTAAAAGACAAAGTAAGAGAGGCGAGGATTGTAGAGGAGAAGCAGATATTCCAGGTATAGGCAAAGTACAAGGACACCAGGTTCCATGGCAAGGTTTGGGGAGGAGCGGCCACAGAACATCATTAAAATGTCTAGCACAATGTTCATCAATTGTCCAATATGAACAATACTGGTGCCTGCCCAGGCATACGTCTTCATTCTTGTGTCTCTTTAGCCTTTCACACATGTAATCATGTAAACACAAATCCTTCTCCAGGACATGAAAGTGGGCAGTTCCCTTGGTCCAAGAATTGAAGCAACGGATGCTGACAATAACCTCTTGTTCTATGAACTCAGAGAACTTAGTATGGTAAGTGGAAAAAGACTCTCAACATGCTGCTCCCAATCACATATCAAAATCAGTTCATTGTACTAGAATATTTCTATTATTTTAGTCTTCCAGGGGAGGGTTGGCAAAGTTTTGGCCCAGGGGCAAAAACAGTTTAGTGGTCCATTTTTCAATTTCTTCAGCCTAGCCGTGACCATCAGAGACGGACAAAAATAGACAGACAGGACGGATATACTGACAGATAGCATATAGAAACTGATAGACAGACACAGAGATAGTCAGACAAACACAGATAGACAGGCAGGAAAGATACTGACATATAGGTGACAGATATTGGTAGACAGACAGACAGACACAGATAGATACAGGGCAGAGACTGACAAATAAGGTAGAGAGATTGATAGATGAACAGAGACAGACAGACACAGATCAAGATAGACAGACAGACACAGGAAAGTTCACTGTCAACATCTATTAGTGCAGTGGTGTCCAAACTTTTTTCAAAGAGGGCCAGACTTGATGAAGTGAACATGCGTGAGGGCCGACCATTTTGCCTGACAGTTAAAATTAGGTACAAATGAACTATTTTATGCAAACTTTATTGCAAACGATTTGAATGACAATTCTAAACAGTAGTAAAATCACTCTGCCTTTCATATCTGAAGGCCAGATGAAAAAAAAACAATTCAGATGCCCAGGAATATTATGCCATTCAGATGCCCAGGAATATTATGCCATTCAGATGCCCAGGAATATTATGCCAGTCAGATGCCCAGTAATATTATGCCAGTCAGATTCCCAGGAATATTATGCCACTCGGAGCCCAGTAATATTATGCCAGTCAGAGCCCAGTAATATTATGCCAGTCAGATTCCCAGGAATATTATGCCAGTCAGATGCCCAGGAATATTATGCCAGTCAGATGCCCAGGAATATTATGCCATTCAGATGCCCAGGAATATTATGCCAGTCAGATGCCCAGGAACATTATGCCAGTCAGATTCCCAGGAATATTATGCCAGTCAGATGCCCAGTAATATTATGCCAGTCAGATGCCCAGGAATATTATGCCATTCAGATGCCCAGTAATATTATGCCAGTCAGATGCCCAGGAACATTATGCCTCTCAGATGCCCAGTAATATTATGCCTCTCAGATGCCCAGTAATATTATGCCAGTCAGATGCCCAGTAATATTATGCCTCTCAGATGCCCAGTAATATTATGCCTCTCAGATGCCCAGTAATATTATGCCAGTCAGATGCCCAGTAATATTATGCCTCTCAGATGCCCAGTAATATTATGCCTCTCAGATGCCCAGTAATATTATGCCTCTCAGATGCCCAGTAATATTATGCCAGTCAGATGGCCAGTAATATTATGCCTCTCAGATGCCCAGTAATATTATGCCTCTCAGATGCCCAGTAATATTATGCCAGTCAGATGCCCAGTAATATTATGCCTCTCAGATGCCCAGTAATATTGTGCCTCTCAGATGCCCAGTAATATTATGCCAGTCAGATGCCCAGTAATATTATGCCTCTCAGATGCCCAGTAATATTATGCCTCTCAGATGCCCAGTAATATTATGCCAGTCAGATGGCCAGTAATATTATGCCTCTCAGATGCCCAGTAATATTATGCCTCTCAGATGCCCAGTAATATTATGCCTCTCAGATGCCCAGTAATATTATGCCAGTCAGATGGCCAGTAATATTATGCCTCTCAGATGCCCAGTAATATTATGCCTCTCAGATGCCCAGTAATATTATGCCAGTCAGATGGCCAGTAATATTATGCCTCTCAGATGCCCAGTAATATTATGCCTCTCAGATGCCCAGTAATATTATGCCAGTCAGATGCCCAGTAATATTATGCCTCTCAGATGCCCAGTAATATTATGTCTCTCAGATGCCCAGTAATATTATGCCTCTCAGATGCCCAGTAATATTATGCCTCTCAGATGCCCAGTAATTTTATGCCTCTCAGATGCCCAGTAATATTATGCCTCTCAGATGCCCAGTAATATTATGCCAGTCAGATGGCCAGTAATATTATGCCTCTCAGATGCCCAGTAATATTATGCCTCTCAGATGCCCAGTAATATTATGCCTCTCAGATGCCCAGTAATATTATGCCAGTCAGATGGCCAGTAATATTATGCCTCTCAGATGCCCAGTAATATTATGCCTCTCAGATGCCCAGTAATATTATGCCAGTCAGATGCCCAGTAATATTATGCCTCTCAGATGCCCAGTAATATTATGCCTCTCAGATGCCCAGTAATATTATGCCAGTCAGATGCCCAGTAATATTATGCCTCTCAGATGCCCAGTAATATTATGCCTCTCAGATGCCCAGTAATATTATGCCTCTCAGATGCCCAGTAATATTATGCCTCTCAGATGCCCAGGAACCACTCTCCTCCCCATCACTTACCTGGTAGCTGCTGCTCCGTGTCCCTGGACGGACACCTCCTCCGTGCAGAGAAAACCCTGCGAAACGTCCGAAATCTCGCGTCTCGCGAGAATTGGACTTAGAAAAAAAAAAAAAAAATTTTTATCACGGCTGCTCAAATCCAGATCCGCCACTGCAGGAGCAAAGGGAACGTGCTGCCTTACGGTAGCGCCGGCCCTGAGAGAGAGACATTGATCAGCCGTGTCTCTGGGGCCGTATGGAAGTAAAGGACGGGCCGCAACTGGCCCGCGGGCCGGACTTTGGACATGACTGTATTAGTGCATCTGCTGTTAGCTAGTGTTCCAATATGGGTATTGTAGCCAATGGCAGACACTTAATAGTTTATATAACCCAATGGGTTGGTAAAGCCAGGCATGTGAAAACATACCCTTTTACCAGGCTTGGGTATGCACATCATCAGAAAAAAAAATGTTTTGTTTTAGAAGCACCTCCATAGACTTTACACTGACCTCAAGCCAATTTATTAATGGCCTGCCAGCTGGGGGACAACCTAAATTGTAAGTGATAACAAAAACTGATACATAAATACCATGCAAAACTGTCTGATTTTCCAGAATATTTAAATCGTTTTATTTTGTGTGTGTTTATGCCTCTATTTTTCCAGGTGGAAGCAGAATACTTTCGACTGACTTCTGTGAATAACCCAATCATCCTTGTGAACAAATCTCTAGATTTTGACAAATTCAGTAATGTCCAGTTATTCCTCACTGTCCGGGTAAGCTCTGTACCAAGTGAGGCAGCCTGTGAAAGGCACAGCCAGTCTTGTAATCCAAAGCAGCTAATGTGGAATAGTGTCTGTGTCTTTCTACCTTATCATTGATGGGTCTATTCACTAAAAGGTGAGTTGCAGATGAGTTGAGGGTAGAGGAGGTGAGTTGAGGTGAGACGAACATCTCATCTCACCAATTTATCTATACATTGTGCAGGGACAAACATGGTGAGTTTCTCCTGCTAAGCAAGCTCACCGGGATCGTCCCTGCACAATGTATTGATAAATTAGAGAAATGAAATACTCACCTTTTTTTGTAAATAAACCTATCTGTGTTGTCCGCTATGTCTGTTCCTCTATGAAATTTATCTCTTTAATTCCTCCTATTCCTAATTTAGCAATACCGTTGCTCTTTACATTATTTTAACTAATCTATTTTAAATAAATATCCTTTGTCCATTCTACAGTTTCTGTCTGCAGATAGGGAGTGGACATTTTTTTTAAATCAGATATAGCCGTTGGGAGATGCACACTGTTTTGCAAGCAATACTCTCACACTGGAAAATATGGGTGGGATTGAGAGGACAGGGGCCACTATTAAATTAGACCAATTATTGAAAGCTATGGCTATGCCCACCAGTGCCTTAAAGTAACTTTGCCTAGGAAAAGTCCACTTACAGCAGTGCTTCCCAATCTGAAGGGTATGTCATATCTCTGGAGATTGGTGCGTTGATTGTAGTGGGGGTCACTGTCTGAGCTAAGTAGGGGAAAGGAAAAAACAGACATGCCTAACAAATGTGGTAGAGGCTATCTATATGACAGACTTGATAGAGGGTATCCATATCATGCCTATTAATGAATTACAAGACAACAGGGCTTCAGGAGGGGGCAATGCATGAGAATTAGAAGGGTGGCATAATCTGAGTCCCTGATTTACATATTATTTCATAGACAGGATGAATTCATGATGTGTTCTAAGGAAATGGGTTGTTTTACACGTATGGTTTAAATCCACCACTACACTTCAAATATTCATTACAAATTATCTTCTTTTCAATAATTTTTATTTTCACTTCTTACGGTAGTTTAAGTAGGCTTCATTTTTTAATTTTTTTATTACCGTATCTGGAAACTGGTCCAAGAGCTGACTTTCATATTCTTTGGTAAAAGGATACTCAAATTGCCGGAGAAATCGGAAGTCACACAGCCACAGCGACCATCAATATCGACGTTGAGGATGTAGATAATTTACCTCCTCAGTTCAAACCCTGCACGGATATTGGAAACAAAATTTGTATCAGCAATGGTTATACAAGCAGTGTGACGCGCTCCGAACTAATAGTAAGTACGAGAAGCCAACCTAATGTAGAGGATACATTTTATGGTCACCCCCAACAAGACACAGCATACTGGGGTTATCCTTTACCCTGTCATGGTGAAGGGGAGGTGCATGGCACAGAAATTTTAAGACTTTGTGACTTTTGAGATGATAGAGGTCAGAAAATAAAGAAATGTCGTTTCGCGTCACTAAAGATGCTTAATCAAGTGAGATTAAGAGTCTTTTGTGACGCGAAATGCGTCAAGTGTTCCATTCCATCACATTCTTTGTTGCTTGTTTTTTGTACACCGAATAAACTCGAGTTGAAGAGATAGAGTGCTGGCTTTTCCCTTTCTTTTATCCTTCACATACCTGTTTTGTACTTGCTCTGCCTGAAGTAGCTCCACCCATAGTTTCTATGCTGTAAGCAGCTTGAAATAAACACTGTAATGATGTACGTTGGGGTGCGTCTGTTAGATGTTATCTCAGTGTTATCTGTGTATGACGTCTCACCGCTGAAATAGCTCTAATAAACCTTCCTTTTTACACTCCCCCTGCTTACATGGCTTGCTTTGGAGATGTACTAAATGAATAGGAGAGTGATGGCCTCAACTTATTAAGACCTCTTCATTTACTCAGGATATCACAGTTTTAACAGGTTATCATAAATAAGCAGTCTATTTGTGGTATTGAAAAGATAAAGGGACTGTATCACCCAAACATTGTCTTTACTGTGCATGTTGACCACAAAACATGATTGAATCTATTCAATCTATACATTGTATTAGCAAAATTGCAAGCAAATGCCTAAATTAGGAGAAATGTGTGTTTTAAATGTGTCTGTGGAGTCTCCTGTTGATGACATCACCTGTGGCATGATATGCAAATTACACATTTCCCATCGAACAGCAGTTTATTTGCATTCAGTGCCACAGGTGATGTCATAAAGAGGAGACTCGAAGGACACATTTTCAGTCATTTTTTATGCTCTTCATGCACAATAAAAACAATGTTCCAGTGATACAGCCCCTTTAAACTTTATCATTTCCTGTCATGGTTTAAATGGGAAAGGTTCGCTAAAGTACTTTATGTTTTCTAACAGGGAAACATAAGACAGTTACGCACAGATGCTAAATTTAATACTGCATTTAACACCTGAAAAGGCCTTTGAACCAATCATTACTTGCAGTGTCACGCATAAAGTCTATAGGAACCCTGGACAATGCCTAGGTAGTTTGCCAGTCAAATCTGTTATCCTGGCTTATTTAAATAATATTTGAATGTGCTGGTATTCTGCCCATTTATACTGAGAAGATCATTAATGCTTAAAATTCTTTTTAGACGGGTCCGCTTGTTTTTTCACCTGGTCCGATATATGCAGTGGATGGAGATGCTAGTTTTACTCATATCACCGTTATTATGTATAGCATTGTTAGTGGTAAGTATAAAAACAATCAGTACTTCTGCAATATATCCCTTTAAGCTTTTCCGTGTAATATTGAGCATTTGCGCAACCTATTTCTAGAATACCATGTACTTTGTAAAGTGAGAAAGAAAAAGGAGGGAAAAAAGACTAGGAGAGTAATAAAGCAGAAATACATTGCTGTGGAGCTCTTTGGTGTACTTATATACAATGTATATAGCTGTTAGTTTTATTGCTGTGTTGTTATACACTCGCACAGCACACTTTACTGTGAGTGTTACTGCTGTGGAGCTCGTCGAAACATACTCACTGTGAGTTCTGTTGTGGGGGCTTTGTGACACACTCATACACCACGTATTACTGATAACTTTATTCTGTTTGAGCACTGTGAAATAATTCCCCCGTTTCACATTAATGTGAGCTTTATTCTGTGGAGCTCTGTCATCCAACTTCCACAATATTGTGACAGAACTCCACAGCACTACAATTCACATTGTTGTGTAAGTCTGTGAGTGTATCACAGAGCTCCAAAGCAATAAAATGTGCAGTGAGTGGTGTAGAGCTCTGTGATACACTCACACACTGTATATTACTATTAGTTTTACTGCTGTGGAGCTCTGTGATCCACTCATCCAACTTCCACAATATTGTGACAGAACTCCACAGAACTACTACTCACATTGTTGTGTAAGTCTGTGAGTGTATAAAAGAGCTCCAAAGCAATAAAACTCACAGTAACATGCAGTGGGTAGTGTAGAGCTCTGTGACACACTCACACACTGTACATTACTATTAGTTTTACTGCTGTGGAGCTCTGTGATAGACTCATCCAACTTCCACAATATTGTTACATAACTCCACAGCACTACAATTTACAATGTTGTGTAAGTCTGTGAGTGTATCACAGAGCTCCAAAGCAATAAAATGTGCAGTGGGGGGTGTAGAGCTCTGTGAAATACTCAGGGGTGCCACGTTTTCTAAAAAAACGGCCATGCTACTGCCTCCATAGACTGACCATTGCTCTCACGCCAATTTCTTTACCGGCCTGCCAGTGAAATGCTGGCCAGGTGGCAACCTTAGACACACTCAGGGGAAGAAGGTCCTCTTGGAGTTAATTTATTGATAGTCAATATATAATTGAGCCTGTCAGTAAACAAATGCTGTTTGCCAGTAATGATTACTGTCAGTCTTCATTCATGCACTTAAGTTAATAAGTAGGTAGTGTGACGATACAGAATCCCAGAGGAGCCCCCCCAGGTGTATCGTCCTGAAGAGGAACATTGCTGAGACTGGCGTCAAGTCAATGACTATATCTCCCCCAGGATGCTGGTCCCACTAGTAATAAGCCAAATGCTGACACATCCGAAGACTCTGCCACAGGAATGGACAGAGTGGAACAAGAATGACATTTATTTGGAAACAGCACAGATAATTAAACACAAACAAATACAGATACCTCCAGAGTACACTCAGATACAAAAGCACACTGAATGACTTCCATAAAGACAATGGGGAATTTGACATAATGACAAGAATACATTTAACACATATTAACCAGGAACTGGATGTTTAACATATTGCAATAGTAACATAATAACATTCTATAACACCTCCTGAGAGACTGGAGTGTAAAGGACAGGAGACAATCTCAACCTGGGGAGCACAATGGCTTAGCTGACATCTTGAGTGAACTAGTCCTGGGCACCCTGTGTTAGAAGTCCAGCTGTACTGAAGAGAGTGTGCAGCTGGTAGTGTGTACCCTCATAACTATCACACAGACAGACAGGGTCCATAGTCTATTGGGAGGAGGCGGGCCATTACTTCACGCCAAGAACCCCAGTGACGGAGGGTTCCGTCACAGGCAGGAGTGCATTTGTTGTATTAATGCAATATAAAGCCTTATGAGCCATCTTAATAAACGTGACCATCCATAGAAACATTTTCCTTTCATCCCTAATAGAAAGCTTTGAATAAAAATCTGAATGTGTAGATTGCACAAGTAGGTGCGTTACATTATGCGTGGGGAGATTTTCAAGTAACCTAATATAAGCGAACAATAGGAGTCTATTCTCTAAAGACCACCAGCCACTTTCACCAGGACCCCCGCTATGTTACTTATGACTATTTCTAATGATCTAAAAAAAAAAAAATGAACTGTAAATCAAGGATTATGGGTATTGTTTTTCAGTTCAACTGTCCATTCATGACAGTTCACCTTTACTAGTGAATAGACTCATATTGTTGATACCTGCACTGTGATCCCATGGTGTATGTCCTCTTTTTTTGAATGCATTTGAACTTTTGCCATCAATGACCCATTCCGTTTTAGACATGTCTAGATCATGAGGTCATCTTGGCTTTTGATTAGTATGTCAAGCACATTATCATCAATGTTTGATAAATATGTCTAAACATTCCATTTCTTCTCGGAAGGGAACAATGATAACACATTTTCTTTGGACCAGTCCAGTGGAAACGTAACAATGAACAAAGCAATTGATCATCTGGAAACAATATTCATGCAAGTCATGGTAAGCTGTTCTAATTTTTTTTTTTTACAGTACCATGTGTGATAGACCAAGATTTAGTTAACCATGTTTCTTAACATACAACATTCATATACAAAATCTTCACATATAAATATATATTCATGATAAATTAATCTTGTTATTTCCATAAATACCCATACTACAACATTAAAACACAACAACAATTAAAACAACTTGCGGCCTGGTCCTCCCCTCCCCAACCACCTCCAGATTTCTTTTCCTGCATCTTTTTCAAAGGGCTATTATAAATAAGTGATTGAGTTATACTTCTTCCACATAGGATGACCATATATTTCCTACTTTTCTTATAATCTTATTTCCATCACTTTCCATCTCTATTTGATATCTTATTTGACTTCTCAACATCATCCATGATGGAATTTCTTTACTCTTCCACCTTTTCGCAAGTAAATATTTTACTGCTATCATAATGTGTATTACTAAGTGTCTTTGTATTATTTTTAATTCTGCAAGGCCAAAGTGTAGCAAGGCCAAAGTTGGTGGATATTCTATACCCTCTATTTTTAATTAGCTCAATACTTTATATGCCATCTTCCAACATTTCTGTACTCTTTCGCACTCCCACCGGGTGTGTATAGTTGTTCCTCTCCCTTCTTTACATGCCTGGTGGTATAACTTGTTTATTCAATCTGGAACTTTATACCATCTTTGGGCCACTTTATATTGTAATTCAAGCAAATTCACACACTGTATTGATTTCTTGGTCATAGGGATTATATTTATTCATTCGGTATAATCTATCTCTCTGGTCAGATCTCTTTGCCACTTATTCAGACATGTCAAACTTGTCAGTTCTTGTTTATCTTCCACCAGCCCTGCTTCTAGAATTGTATTTATTTTGAATTTTTCTAGCTATAATATTTCAATATTCAACTCCGTTCTGGTTTGATTACTCGTCAGGTGTTTATTCATTGCACTTTTTATTCTGAGATATTTGAATATATCGCTACTGTCAACTTGGTAGTCTCTTACCAGTTTTGGGAATGATTTTATTTGATCTAACTTTATCAAGTCTCCAATGTATTCAATCCCTTTTGTTTCCAATCTTTCATTTCTATATCTTTTATAACTAACTCCAGAATCTCTATTGGTCAATTACTTGGTATGAGGTTTTGAATGTTCTTAACTTTCCTCCAGAAACCTATCAGTTCTGTTATTATCTCATTTTGGTTTATCTTAGATTTGCTTTCTTTATACCCCTCCATTGTTAACCACATTGTTAGTTCGAGATTATGCATAGTTTCACTTTATATTTCGAACCAGGATTCTATTTTATTTTATTCTAACTGCCACTTGTTCACATGGTATGTCATGTGTGCGTCATGATATTTCCTAATATCAACTAACCCCATTCCTTCCTTAGTTACCTTCCTTATTATCAATGCTTTAGCTGTTCTTGGTTTTTTATAAGCCCATAAAAACTATTTTTTTATTGGTAATGGGATTGACCTAAACAAATGTAGCCATTTAGGCAGAATATATTATGTCACTGTATTTATTCGTCCCTACCAGGACAGATCTAATATTGTCCCCATTCCTTCATGTATTGGTTTGTGGTGGAACTTAATTTCTACTAGCGTTATTTTTTTGCTACCTCTATTCCCAGATACTCCATCTTCTCCCTACACCCTCTAAATCCAAATTTTCTCTTAATTTTGTCCTCTGTCTCCTCCCCTACGCCCATCCCCAGAACAGTAGATTTATTTAAATTTAATTTATAATTGGATAATTCTCCATACTTCTTGATCTCTCTCAGTAGTTCTTCTATTGAATTTATAGGGTCTGTGATTGTCATCAGGATATCATCCACATACAGACTTATTTTTAATTCTTTCTTACTAGTTTTTATCCCCTTGATAGTTAAATTTGATCTAATATGTTGTGCCACTGGTTCCAGGGACAAGGCATATAATAGAGGAGACAAGGGACATCCCTGTCTAGTCCCATTTTGTATCCCAAACCATTATGATGTTATTCCCATTCCCAGCTCAGCTTGCCAACATTTTTTCAGTTCTCTGTTTGGCCATAGTTGAAGCTTTTTGTTTGCTATCCAGCGGTTTATCTCTCTGTCAATCGCATAGATCAGATCAGTATCTTCTGCCCGGTTGGATGTGTGGTCGACCACTCACCAATCAGTCCTGGAGAGCCAGTGGTCTTTTGTTTGATCTGTTTGATTTAAAGTACTTAGGGAGGTTTTGGGGGATTGTTATTAAAATGGTATTTGAGAATAGTGCAGCAATTGTTCAAAAGATATTCAACAAATAGTAGGTGGTCACCATTTGACGGGACACCTGCTGGAGGTGCATTGCTTCCCCTGCAGATAGTGTATCTCACCTCAACAGACCTTGGCAAGATCAATGAAGGTCCTTCACAAAGTCTAGTAAATGTCCATCATGAACATGTTGGTGCCTGTCCCTGGTAACTTTGCTCAGGCAATGAATGAATTTGTTTTGTCTGTAGGGTTTCCAAGAAAATGATCGGTCACAATATGCCATGGCATCCATTATGATTGAAGTCAAGGAGAAAAACCAACACCCACCGACCTTCGAAAACAACCGCTACTTGGGGCGAATCCCTACTAGTACTGACATCGGCAACTTTATTATGGATTCCGTTAATCCAAACAAACCTCTTCAAGTATCTGCTTTGGATGAAGATTTCCTGGATGTAAGCATTTAAGGCTGTGTTAACCCACAGCAATGAAAGCAGACAAACACATAACTAATTTTAAAATGTACATTGCAAAATAAAAATCCCATTATATAAGTAGGGTTACCCCTTTTCTTAAAAACAAAACAAAAAAACAACCAGTCATGCTATTGTCTCCATAGGCTAATGATTGTGTGCTCAAGCCAATTTTTTACCACCTGCGGGTACTGGATCCCCTAGAACAGCGGTGGCAAACCTATGGCACGCATGCCACAACTAGCACACCATGCCCTCAGCTGTGGCACGGGGCCAGGTTCAGCTCTCACTGCTTGTCTGCTCTGTCCGAGAGGAGCAGGCATCAGTGTAAAACATGGACTCCGCGGTCATCTGCTTCTTCTCCAGATGATCAGGTGCATGCGCTCAATCTGTAGAAGTCAGAAAACAATTAACTGTTAGCTTTCCGACTTGAACGCTTCTTCACATAGTGCGCATGCGCCCGATAATCTGGAGAAGAAGCAGATGACCACGGAGTTCGTCTTTCATTCTTTTACACTGATGTCTGCTCTTCTCAGACCGAGCAGACAGGTGTGTGTGTATGAGTGTGTGTGTGTGTGTGTTTGTGTGTGTGTATGTATGTGTGTGAGTATAAGTGTGTGAGTATGAGTATAAGTGTGCGTGTGTGTGTATGAGTATAAGTGTGTATGTATGAGTATAAATATGTGTGTATGAGTGTGGGTATAAATGTGTGTGTATGAGTATGAATATAAGTGTATGTGTCAGTGTGAGTATAAGTGCAAATCAGTCCAAAAATTGTGCACTCGGGCCCAAAAATGTTCGCCATCACTGCCCTAGAAGGAACAGGTCTGGGTGCATTGGATATATTGCTCCGCCCGTGATTGGACTCTATTCAATATATGGAAAATTAGTTTATTTTAAAACAGACTGAGTACATTTATTGTGTGGTGTATCCAGCTGGCCCCGTTACCAGATCCCCTAATGAGACTAAAAAAATCATTTGACATCTCCCTCTTTCAGCTGTTAGCGTACCTATTTGAAATCTGGTACAAATAAAGTTAAATACTGTGATTGGTTGATTTACCATTACTGAAATACTCACGATGTACCAAACATGGTACTCCTTCAGCTGGCTCATCATTAAAGGAAACCTGTAGCAAAAAAAGGACTTATGTTTAATTGAAAGATTGTATCAAATATAAATGATTTATAAAGAAAATCTTTAATGAAAGAATACATATACAGTTCCTTATTGAGCCTTCTTTACTCTATATAGTTCGCTGAGGTGGCGGACATGTTGTTTAGTGTAATGGGTCACATCTTCACTCACCTTGGTTCAGATGAAGAAACATCTGACCCATCTGACCAAAGATTCTAAACAAAATGTCTGCCTCCTGGTGGTGCTAGATGGGGTAAAGATAACGTACTTTATTTGTATTCTTTCATTAAAATATTTCACTATAAAATGCCTACACTTGATGCAATCCTCTAATTTTTTTGCTACATTTGCATACCTCCCAACAGTCGCGATTTGGGAGGTATGTCCCGCTGTTAGCTGCACTCTACCTCTGTCTTTCTTTTCGGGACAGAGGTAGAGCTCAGTGGGACAGCAGGACTCAGGACCGCAATCCTGTGGTCCTGTTCACATTCTCTGGTGTCCCAGAGAATGCTTACTGGGCATGCGCAGTAGAAGCCAGGATCAAAAATGGGTGTTACAGTGTTACCGCACATGAGCGGTAGCACTGACACCCCATTCCAGACTCCACCCCTGGTGTGTCCCCCCCCTCCCCAGACTCCGCCTCACGGTGTCCCTATTCACCGGGGGGGGCAAAGTTGTGAGGTATGCAGTTGTCCTTTAATGCCCGGCTCCTGAACACAAACACTGTATGCAAATATGAAAGAGTCAGTGGTGCACAGGTTATAGGTCATGTGGATAATTCCAAACACATAACCATCAAATGATCAGTAACTTGAAATATGACATAATTACTTAGACTACAGGATTTTGAGCAAGTTGAATGTGTCTGTGCTGTCTCTATGGTACCACAAGGTGATGTACCATAAAAAGGAGACAGCAGAGACACAAACATTTTTAGCATAAACTGTGCATCTACATCTAATTCTGTAAATATAATGACTTGCAAACAAGGTCTAAGTGACTGCATTTATTTAGCGCACCATATAGACGGCCCTAATGATTAATGTAAAGTCATACGTAGGTGATGGGCTCTTCTTAAATGTAAAATCAGAAAATTCCTTTAGGTAATTACAATATCCTGTTAATCAGAAATGTTTACAGCATGTTTTATGGCAAAGTCCCTTGGCTATGCAAGACTGTGAAGTAATGATTATCTTGGTGTCAATGATTAGTTTTATAGATAGACAAAGTACTCTCGTCATCACCCCTTTGGTCAGCCCTAAACAGGAGAATCGTCTACATTACGGAACAAGATATAACATTTTATTATTTTACTGCTGATTTTAAATGCTGACCTGCAAAATCAGATATTTGTCCTGTTGCATTTAATTGTTTTTAGGTCTGTCTGGTAATGGGTTTTAACAGAAATAGGAAACAAATTGGACTTGCCTAAACATAAGGGCCTACTCAATATAGAGAGAATTGCAGTGAATTGAGACGGGAATGTCAAACTTAAGGCCAAAGTAGCAGAGTTGGATAAATTCTCCCATTCGGCTACATTGGCCTAGAGTCTGAAATTCCCTTCTCATCCCCCTGCAGGTCTCTCTTTATTGAGTAGGCCCTATGGTTTCTACAGCAAATGTTAATAATAAAAATGATCATTATATTGCAAGCAATATTGTGAGAAAAATGTGCATTTAATGTATATGTGGGGCCTCCTGTTTAAAATACCAGCTACATTGGAGCCCTCTATTTCTATATTTTAATTATTATTGTTAGTTTATACAGCACCATTATATTCTGTGGCGCTGTTAAAATATACAAACAATAGGTAAAGTAAGAACTTAGGCAAGCAAAAAAAGTGGGGAGAGTCAATGCAGACCCAATTAATACATAGTAGAAGTGATTTGCATTGACATTAGGCCCAGGTTATTTCCTTCCACCTTTTTAGCCAGAAAGTTTTGAATTTCGTACTGAAGTCTGTTCGAGGGCTAAAAAAATCAATGTAATAAAATAAAATTACTGAGAATATAAAATCATAAATGATCTTATAAATTATCTTAGAACAGACATTGTCAGGGCAGGCATGAGTAGTCCTGTCAAAGTGTTGGCGTGAATATTTTATTATGCTTTGTTCTGGTAACAGATTTACAAACAGAGGGTTGTATTAGGCAGGAAAAAAAGAACAGAAAAGTCGAACTCAGTTAATAAATGGCATTTATCTGATGCCTAAAGCACTGATAACTAAGTGCCAATAGGTCTCAAAATGCGGATGGAGTGGCATGAGACTGGGCATGATACCTTTAGCCCCTGTATGCTAATGTGTCCTGATGTAAAACAGCCCTTATACTTCCGGAGGTTACAAGGGCGCTCCAAGGCCAAGAACTGTAACAAAAACATCCACCCACCGTCCATGGGATCAGCACTCCACAAGATTAACGTGGCCACCTCAGGCATTTCTCACTGACTAGCACTAAATCATAGGTCCTATCATTAAAGGACAGCTGTCATGCAATAGCTAACTTTGTCTCAAATAAACTATTAAGCCCTAATATATAAGCTGTGACATTCATAAGAAAAAAATCTATGCACAGTTTTCCATTATTTTACCACTTATTCAGCAACTGCTGCACATTTAGTGGCTGCCATCTTCTCTCCTGTCTTGGGTCGGATCTCCGACACTCTGACCCATGCCTCCCAACCATTTGACCGCGCCCACTCACATGTAGCCCCTCCTCCTCACACGATCATACTGTTAATATGAGATGGTGCACATCCACAGCTTGGATACTGGCAAAAAGGCTATAGATATAGGGCATAGGTCTTTATTTGAGACAAGGTTAATTATTACATGGTAGTTGTACTTTAATTATAGATCTTATGATTAAGCGCTAGTCAGTATGAAATGTGTAAGATGGATTTTCTGATTTGCTCTGTATCCTTGCCAATCTGTATACTTGCCAACAGCCTTATGGATCAACTGAATATTTTTTTTTTTACTGGAAGTGAATCGGAAGCTTTTATTTCGGTGGAGTGCTGGGTGTATGATTTTGTTGAACGTCTATGTTAAAATATATGCTCCTGCATTAATATCCAGATTGTGTGTTTTTGTCTCCACAGAAAGTAAACCCATATATTACATACGGGATTCCAGGTAGAAGTGACTTCACCATCTCTCGTGATGGATATATTATAACGAACGCTCCTATCCCCACACCAGGCTCCATAGATTTTCTGGTATGTTTAAATGTTGTTTTAGCCGAATATTGGTTTCCTGTAATATATTCTTCGAGACGAGTGGGGTGCAGATGTTCTTGCCCTTTGGCCATCAATGTGAACCACCTTCTGCTTGCTACAGACAAGTGGTCAAGTGAATTTATGCAGGTCATGTCATGGTGGCTGCAAGGCAATGGAAAAATTGGTGGTAACTACATGGGCCAGGCTGGTGGCCACAATTTGACCAAAATGGCCACATTTAAGAACCAAGGTAATCTAGTGATACAATGTATTTCCCAAGGCATAGTGGCCAATTGTCTCAAATTTGACAGGACAGTCCGAACTGTTGACTGCAGTCTATGTATGCTGTATAAAAAACATATTTCAGAGCCACACGTAGCCCAGAATGCATTGAGATAAAGCAATGTCACGTTACCCCACGACTTTATGCCTCCCACTACATCCCAGTACATAGTCCCAGGATTTGGGCCACTATGGCAAGGGTTGGAGCCATGGTAAGCAGCATGTTTGCATTCAAGAGAATTATGACATTACTTACAGGTCCAAACAACTGAACTTAATGTTTAAGAATTAGCATTTTTTATTTCTTGATTTCATGAGGTGATAATTTATGGATGGTTTCAATCAAGATGTTTACACCATTAGGTCTGTGACCCACAAAAACTGGGAAACTGGAACAAGGTCTGAAATGAGGTCATTTTTTTAGTCAACATCTATCATCACAATAAATATGTATAGACATGCATGAAAATGAGAAATATCTCAATCGGTTATAGTGTTTACTAAAACAGTAAACTGTGGTGAATTGGTCAAGGGAAGTAAAAAAAAAAAAAAAAAAAAACCAGGGCGAAACAGCCGAGTTGGAGACATAGCTGGATAATTTTTCTAACCCAGAAATTTCAACGTGATTTTTGCGATCTCTTTGTATGCCACAGTTCCCTCTTTAATAGACTTTAGTGTATTCTGCCTGGAAAAATACTGTGTCAACAAATAAACAATAGGACATATTTTTCCACCCACAGGTCACAGCAACTGACAGCACAACGAGTGAAGTAGCTACCACCACAGTCACCGTGGAAGTCACTGCAGGTAGGCCTCTCACAGCAAAGAGTTACATCCCCAAAATATATATTGTTTTATATATCCAACATGTTTTATAACTGATGAAAAAAACATCAACGGGTAAATGTGTGTCTAAAATGCCTACAACACAATAGGCTCTAGGCAATTATATGATTTTTCAGTCTCACTTGACTGAATACTATAGACTGCTATAGCAAATTTGAGTTAAAAGCCAGTGATAAGCATGGTTATCTGCAGAAGGAGGTCCATATTTTTAATTAAAATCACTCGAGAGAACCCTGTCAAAGGTCCCCTCTATTGATTATAGAAAGAGTTGCAACCCAGCTGGTATTTTTCTGCAGGTCAGTGTTACGTTAATGGGGTTTTTACACTAAAGTCAGAGTTTGGGGGTCGAAATCTAATCTAGCACTAGTCTAGAACTCCAAAAACTAACAGACTCATGCCCCCTCTCAGATGTGAAATGGTATTCGCTAACAATTTTTGCGAGATCGAGATGAGGCCAAAGGATATCAAAGTCGACCTCCGAGAATAAGTCAAATTTATTTCGAAGATTAAATTTGACTTGAGAAAAAAGAAACCGCTAGTTTCAATTTGCCCTTCCATGGGCTCTAATGGGAGGCACCTCAAGGTTGTATTTTATTTTTCCCATATGGGGCTTGGAGCCTGCTTACTGGCTCACAGTTTCCCTCATTTATATTACTGAGGATGGGTGCCATCTAAAATGATCCTAGACCCACCTCTAATATTACTGGGACTGGGAGCCTGTTTAATGGCTTGCCCAGGGTCCCTGGCACTTATCCCCCACAGTGATGGGGGGTTATAATTAACCCCCCTTATACTCATATATAAATATTCTGAGGGTTTCCTTACGACCCCTAGAATAAATTAATACCATCCCTCTCCCCTCAACCAGGGCCAGCCCAAGACTCTGGACATAATTAGTAATAAATATTAAAATATATAGGAAGAAAATGCAGATAGCTCTCCTTACACCCAAACTGTATATACTTGTGTAGTCTTCATACAAGGTTCCACAATGGTGCTCCGAAGCCTAGGATCACCCCAAAATTCCATAAACTAACAAACAAAAAAGAAGGCTTAGCAATCCAGTGTATTCCAAAATTAAAAATGTGCTTTATTCAGAATCATCATCCAAATTTCAGAATATATAATACGGTAGAAAAAGACTTACACAATAAGATGGAGAAAGACAGATAACAATAGACACAAACGTTTAATGTGTTTCACACCTACACGGTGCTTCAAAAAAACTTTAACTCTCATTTAATAATTTTAGCTGTCACCACAACCACTATAAGCATGGCTACTGGGACAGAAACCACCACACCTACCACCCCTGGGACAGGAACCACCACACCTACCACCCCTGGGACAGGAACCACCACAACTACCACACCTGGGACAGGTACCACCACAACTACCACCCCTGGAACAGGTACTACCACAACTACCACCCCTGGGACAGGAATTACCACAACTACCACTCCTGGGACAGGAACCACCACAACCACCACTCCTGGAACAGGTACCACCACAACTACCACCCCTGGGACAGGCACCACCCCAACTACAACTCCTGGGACAGGCACCACCACAACTACAACTCCTGGTACAGGTACCACCACTACTACCACTCCTGGGACAGGCACCATGACAACTACCACTCCTGGAACAGGTACCACCACAACTACCACCCCTGGGACAGGTACTACTACAGCTACCACCCCTGGGACAGGCACCACTACAATTACAACTCCTGGGACAGGTACCACCACAACTACTACTCCTGGGACAGGTACCACCACAACGACAACTCCTGGGACAGGCCCCACTACAACTACAACTCCTGGGACAGGTACCACCACAACTACTACTCCTGGGACAGGTACCATCACAACTACTACCCCTGGGACAGGTACAACCCCACCTACCACTCCTGGAACAGGCACCACCACAACTACAACTCCTGGGACAGGTACCACCACAACTACCACTCCTGGGACAGGCACCACCACAACTACCACTCCTGGGACAGGCACCACCACAACTACCACCCCTGGGACAGGTACCACCACAACTACCACCCCTGGGACAGGTACTACTACAGCTACCACCCCTGGGACAGGCACCACTACAATTACAACTCCTGGGACAGGTACCACCACAACTACTACTCCTGGGACAGGTACCACCACAACGACAACTCCAGGGACAGGTACCACGACAACTACAATATCTGGAACAGGCAGCATCAGATCTACTACTCCAAGAGTAGATACCACTCAGAGTACTAGTGCTGAGAAAGACACAACACCCAGCACAGGCTTCACCAGTAAGTAGCAAATCCAAGGTTCCCTCTAAGCTGTGTGTAGATTATGGAAAATATAATCTCATTTTAAAAATCAACAAATGAAATTTCAGTTTTACAGTTCAACTGGGCCCAGTGTGTAGCTATTTCCACTACTATTAACATATTGCATACAATATGTTTTTCTATCCACAGCTAACATTAATTAGAGGGAACATTGTCTCAAAACACAATAGCTTGCAAAGCCAAACAAGAGTTATTGTGGTGGGACCTTAACAGATGTTTTATCTGTTTTTTTCTTCTTTTTTTAATGTGATGCAACAACAGCTCTGCCACTCCTAAGGCCCACCATTTTATATTCTACATTCTAGTTTTTTGCAGTATACCTATATTTCATAGAGAGTATGGAGGTGTTTAGTGGGTGTGATAACTTTTTTTTTTATTATGTGGCCCTATTTAGTGGGTGTCAACCAAGTAACTCTAACACTGATCTGTGGTGGTCAGAATTGTTTATGAAGAGAAGTCCATTTCATCATCCAAGGTGAATCTTTGGGAGAGAGGTAGTGTGAGGTACCATGTCAGCTGGGATATAGCAGAGCATGGAGAGCAATCATTTTACTGTCCCTTTAAAAATAAACAGAGTATATAAGGATGATAGATAGCTAAAGTTAACTCTAAACCAAACTAATGCTCTACCTCCTGGATAAAAGTTATTAAAGTATACCTCGGACAACAGGGTCATCTCCTCTAAATGTCTTGACGACACAGGGTTTCTCCACCACAAAAAAATTATTGATGTGACACCTTCAGCAATTATTAGTAATTAATTTGAATGTTTTGAAATAAAGTCAACACAAACCAACAATTTTAATCCAACGAGAAAAAATTAGTAAACATAAGTTGTCACCAAATAAGGTGTGTTGAGACAAGGCTCATCAACTTGTCTCCAGACCATGAATATATGGAAGAAGATCTTTACCACCCTGCTAATAATTTCCAAAATAATAGTTACCACAGTCAGATGTATACATTTTTCTTCTCTGGTTCTTGGCGGATCTTGTCTTTTGGAGTCCTAACTTCAGTACGGTTGGTCTTTTCTGGAATTACTCATGTATACATAGAAACATAGAATGTGTCGGCAGATAAGAACCATTTGGTCCATCTAGTCTGCCCAATTTTCTAAATACTTTTATTAGTCCCCAGTTCCCTATCTTATATCTAGGATAGCCTTGTGCCTATCCCACCCATGCTTAAAATCCTTGTCTGTGTTTACCTTTACCACTTCCGCTGGAAGGCTATTCCATATATCCACTACCCTCTCAGTAAAGTAATACTTCCTGATATTACTTTTAAATCGCTGCCCATCTAATTTAAGACTATGTCCTCTAGTTGTCATAGTTTTTCTTCTTTTAAATATACTATCTTCCTTTAGTGTACTGTTTCCATTTATGTATTTAAATTTTTCTATCATATCCCCCCAGTTACATCTTTCCTCCAAGCTATACATGTTAAGATGCTTTAACCTTTCCTGGTAAGTTTTATCCTTCAACCCATGAACCAGTTTAGTAGCCCTTCTCTGAACTCTCTCCAACGTATCAATATCCTTCTGGAGATACGGTCTCCAGTACTGTGTACAAAACTCAAAGTGAGGTCTCACCAGTGCTCTGTACAATGGCATGAGCTACTGCTAACACCTCTCCCTATGCAACCAAGCATTCTGCTAATACCTCTCCCTATGCAGCCAAGCATTCTGCTGATACCTCTCCCTATGCAACCAAGCATTCTGCTAATACCTCTCCATATGCAACCAAGCATTCTGCTAGCATTTCCTGCTGCTCTATTGCATTGCCTACCTACCTTCAAGTCCTCTGAAATTATTACTCCTAAATCCCTTTCCTCAGATGTTGAGGTTAGGACTGTACCAAATATTCTATATTCTGCTTTTGGGTTTTTACACCCAAGGTGCATAATCTTGCACTTGTCCATATTAAATTTCAGTTGCCAATTTAGCTAAATAATTTGCCATTTGGCTTATCCCTCCATGAACATCAACCCTGCTGCAAATCTTTGTATCATCAGCAAAAAGACATACTTTGCCAACAAGACCTTCTGCAATATCACTAGTAAAAATATTAAAGAGAATGGGTCCAAGTACAGATCCCTGATCTCTAAAGATGTCCTACTTCATGCTTGTTCAGAGGAATTAATAGAAAGACAAATATAGCCCATCATAGGCATCTCCTATCTGCTATGTGGACTATATGTCTCCTAGGAGTTGGAACATTTAATTTCCTTTGTGTTATGGGTTTATGAACCCATAGACATAATTAAACAAAGCAGTGCCTGTCCCAGGAGTGGTTCGTAAGGTTGCCACCTGTGGGTGGTGGACAAAAAGACATCCACAGACATCCATTGTATTGTCCTCTCCTCAGGATATTATTGGACATACAATCAATTTTCACTGCCAAGATATTGGCTAGCTGCCAAACTGAGTGGTATATTTGTCATATTTCTATTAAATGTGCCTTTTTTTGTCCCTATTTCAGAAGTTTTTTTTTTTTATTTACATAATCTCTAATCCATCTTCTCCCAATACATCTTCCTATCCAAGTTCATGCAGATCTACACTTCTGTCTGTACAATCTCATGGTGGTTCCCATGTGGTTGGCTCTGGCTTGAGTTTATCAACTCCTGACAGTGACATGTTTTTTTGTTCTTCAGATGGTAACATGCTGTTAAAGGAAAAGTACACCGTCGAGGAAATGGCAGCTGTAGGCGCAACTCTGGGAGCGGTCCTTGCTATGTGCTTGGCCGGACTGGGATTTCTCATTTACAAGCAGTACGGAGACACAATAAGTGCCAAACTGGGCAAAAGTCCAGGAAATGTGAGTAGCTTTCCAACCAAGGTTTAACAAAAACACACCATAGATTTAAACAAAACCACACTTACCACCAATTCTACCCAAGATAGGGTAGAAGCGGCTGTAGAGCCCAACTGGGATTCAGTTTGTATGAGTTAACTTTTATGGCATACAATCTAAACTGCATCAAATTAAAATGTACTCTAGTGGGATGGTGGATGAATGCATGGACCAGGGGAGGGCTGGCAGCCTTAGGCCTGGGGGGCAAATCCAGTCAAGTGGCCCATTGCACCATCGAATCGCCTCCCCATCCACGGCCATCTTTTCCTTGTTTTATAACGAATATTGCCAGGATTTTCCCCCACAATATGCCAGGATTTGCCATTTAATATGCTAGAATTTTCCCTTACAAAATGCCAGGATTATGCCCCTCAGTATGCCAGGACTATGCCCCTCAATATGCCAGGATTTAGACACCCAATATGCCAAGATTTTCTCCTCAATATGCCAAGATGATGCCCCCTCAATATGCCAGGATTTTCCCCTAAATATGCCAGGATTATGCCCCTCAAAATGCCAGGATTATGCCCCTCAATATGCCAGGATTATGCCCCTCAATATGCCAGGATTATGCCCCTCAATATGCCAGGATTTAGACACCCAAAATGCCAGGATTTTCCCTTCAATATGCCAAGATGATGCCCCCTCAATATGCCAGGATTTTCCCCTCAATATGCCAGGATTATGCCCCTCAACATGCCAGGATTTAGACAACCAATATCCCAAAATTTGGGCACCCCCCCCCTACCCACGTTGCACACCTACGACATGACCCATAACCCACGTTGCACACCAGGACATGCCCCATCACCACATTTACATGCCTCCATCACCCCATTACATACACATTTCCAATATTATTTGCCATTAATATTCCACAGCCAATTTGTCCCATAATATGCCAGTGTTATTCTGCAATTTAATATAACTCAGTAAATTTGCCCAATAATATTCCAAGGTTATCTGCAATTTAATATGCCCCTGCTAATTTGCCCAATATGCCAGTGTTAATTGCCATTTAATATTCCCCAGCCATTTTGCCCAATAATATGCCAGTCTTATTCTGCCATTTAATATTCCCCAGACGATTTGTCCAATAATATGCCAGTGTTATTCTGCCATTTAATATTCCCCAGCCAATTTGCCCAATAATATGCCAGTCTTATTTGCCATGTAATATTCCCCAGCCAATTTGCCCAATAATATGCCAGTCTTATTTGCCATGTAATATGGCCCAGCCAATTTGCCCAATAATATGCCAGTCTTATTTGCCATGTAATATGCCCCAGCCAATTTGCCCAATAATATGCCAGTCTTATTTGCCATGTAATATGCCCCAGCCAATTTGCCCAATAATATGCCAGTCTTATTTGCCATGTAATATGCCCCAGCCAATTTGCCCAATAATATGCCAGTGTTATTTGCCATGTAATATTCCCCAGCCAATTTGCCCAATAATATGCCAGTGTTATTTGCCATGTTATATTCCCCAGCCAATTTGCCCAATAATATGCCAGTCTTATTTGCCATGTAATATTCCCCAGCCAATTTGCCCAATAATATGCCAGTCTTATTTGCCATGTAATATGCCCCAGCCAATTTGCCCAATAATATGCCAGTCTTATTTGCCATGTAATATGCCCCAGCCAATTTGCCCAATAATATGCCAGTCTTATTTGCCATGTAATATGCCCCAGCCAATTTGCCCAATAATATGCCAGTCTTATTTGCCATGTAATATGCCCCAGCCAATTTGCCCAATAATATGCCAGTCTTATTTGCCATGTAATAAGCCCCAGCCAATTTGCCCAATAATATGCCAGTGTTATTTGCCATGTAATATTCCCCAGCCAATTTGCCCAATAATATGCCAGTCTTATTTGCCATGTAATATTCCCCAGCCAATTTGCCCAATAATATGCCAGTGTTTTTTGCCCCCCCCCCCCCCCCCTTACCTTTTTCCCTGGTGGCTAGTGGTAGGACTTCCCTGGTGGCTAGTGGCAGGACTTCCCTGGTGGCTAGTGGCAGGACTTCCCTGGTGGCTAGTGGCAGGACTTCCCTGGTGGCTAGTGGCAGGAGGACTTACCTGGTGGCAGGCAGCATGGTCCCTCCATGCTGCCTGTTCGGCCTCCCGGCGGTTGTACCGACAGGTCACGTGATCGGCGCGCGTCTGACGTCAGAGCGCCGATCACGTGACTGTCGGCACTTCCGTGTCGGCACACTGCACGGGGAGCCGAACAGGCAGCACGGAGGTTTCTCTGTGCTGCCTGTTCGGCTCCCCGTGCAGCTTTGCAGGCAGAGCGGAGGTGAGAGGGGATCTTCCGATCCCTTCTCACCTCAGTCTCTGCCTGCAAGCGCGTTTTTTATTTATTTTATTTTTTTTTAAAACACTGGCCCAGCGGCCGTGTTTTACATAGTTTAAGGCGGCCTGGGGGGCAATTGCCACCCTGCCCCCCGGCCCAGCCCGCCCCTGGCATGGACGGATAAGTAGGTAGATAGGTGGATGGATATGTAGATATATGGATGAATGGATGGATGGGTAGGCAGGTGGATAGATGGGTGGGTAAAAGTATGGATGTGAATTGATGGATGATTGATAGGAGGTTGGATCGGTAGGTAGGTAGGTGTATCAATGGATGGATAGTTTAGGTGGATTAATGGATGGATGTATAAGTAGGTGAATTAATGGATGATAGCTAGGAGGATGGATAGGTAGGTGGGTGAATTGATGGATGGATAGGTTCGGTGGATAGATGGATAGGCAAGGAATAGATAGATAGACAGATAGATCGATGCATACGGATAGACTCATTTATATCTTATCACTTATGGATGGATAGGTTGGGTGGATAGATGGTTAGGCAAGGAATAGATAGATAGATAGATTAATAGATAGATAGATCGATCGATGCATATGGATAGACTCATTTATATCTTATCAGTTACGAATCACAAAAATTCAAGGTCTTTCCCATAAATATTTAAATGTTATTGTAAACATCTTGCATTAATCTTGTGTCCACTGAGTTGCATTCTAAAGTAAGGAACCACACTTCTAATGTGCAAGAATATCCCATTATATTCTCATTCTGTTGCGGCCCCTTGGGAATGTTATAAATAGTTAGGTTCTTACGCTTCACTTTCTATTTTACAGTATTGCAATCTGTGTTCCTTGATGCTCAATTTGAATGGCAATAACATTATTAATAATAATAATAAATATTTTTTTTGGTAATACTGGAGAACCATTTACTTATCTGTTTATTTTCTGCTTACAACCAATCGTTTTTTGTTTTTTTTGCCTTGTCAAGGATTTTGGTTTTTCGAGTGATGGGAATGAAGAACTCATAGACAGTGATTCTGGAGACAATTTCAGTTCAAGTTCAAAACCAGAAACCCCTACCAATCTGAATTATACTATCGAAGATGATGTGTTAGCGCAACCCGTGGTCAGAAATGACGTCCTTACAGCAACCAGCTTCCTGGCAGTGGATAGCCCTTCTAGTATCCAGGCATCTGAGACAGCAGTCGATGGAATGTCTGACCCAGATGATAAGAAGGAGGTAAAGTCCATCCTCACTAAAGAGTTCAAGGAAGACGCTGGTTACAAATCTGTCTGGTTCCGAGAAGGTGCTGCTCCAGAAGTTGTTGTAATCGAGGGAGCTGAAGAAGGTGAAGTGGACATTGAAGATGAGACAGAGGAAGGGTATAATAATCGCGGAGAAGAAGATGATGATGATGGCGATGATGATGATGATTTACCCCTACCCACTTTCCTAGCAATAGCTCCAAATTTAAATGACTCAAGCTTGCTCTAACCTTCTGTACTTAATCATTCTCATGAAAGATATTGATGTACATGCATGGGAGTATCACATACTCCCTGACCTGAAACATCACATCACCGATAAAACAGTGCCATAGACACCATCCATGAATTCTAATGCAACAGAAGACACTGGGGAGATGGTTGTAGGACCACTTCACAGTCTAAAATTATTGATAACTTCACAAGAACCCAAACTTCACCAGTCTAATGAATGTACACCTGCTACAGGTGAATTTAAATTCAATGCCAAAAGCTACTGTTTAGCAATATCAACATTGAATTGTATATATAATTGTTATGTAATTTCTTATTTTTGTTAACCTTTAATGGCACTCAATGCAAAACAGTGTTTTATAACAGTAAACTAAAAGCATAAAATATTGGATTTATCTACAACAATGTACAATGTATGGTTAAATATTCGTCCCTCTGTTCTACTCACCCACATCCTTGGTACTATTAGTAGGCTCTACTAGGGCAGATGGACTTTAGGTTAAAGGGACAGTCTAGACCCTGAACTCACTTTGATGCAAGTGAGAGATTACTGCCTGAATAGTGCACAGGCTTTTTTTTCCAGTGTGATTTGATGCAGGCATTCTGCATAAATAAAAATTTTAATATTATACTCATGCCCTCCCCTGCATCCTATACTATAGGTAATGCCACACTGATTGTGTGTAGGCACTGAGCTTGTATCAGTTTTGTTTAATTTAGTCACTTCCCCTGCTGCTCTGCTGGTGGAATATAATGCATTGTGTGGAATCTAAGTAACCTTGCTCTTGTACATGCAGGATCTCTTAACAGTGCAACACATTGTCTGGGGAAATTACTAAAGATTTGATTTGAATGGCATTATTCTTATTGTTCCCGCAGAACAAAAAAAGAGGAAATTTACTTTTACTCAGCTAGTGTGGGCATTCCTGGTTTCTTCCAAATTGCTGTAATTTCACAAATTCAACTAAGTGTAAGATTTTCATATGTTAAGCAATGCAAATTGTGAAATATGCATTGTGAAGTACTTTGAATGTACTTTAATATGCATTAAAGTTTGGAAAATACATTTTGGGCACCAGACGGTCCCTTTAAGAACTTATTATTAAAACTAAAAGAAGTCAGTGGTGTATAGTTTAATAATTACAGAAATCTACTGTAGAGCTGAAGAGTTAAACATAAATGCAAAGTGAGGCATATTGTTCACCTCAGCAAGGATTAAAAAGATAGCAAAATGCATTGCGTCTAATAAAAACATTTGCTAAATTATTGACATAAAATGTATATAAAGGTTTATTTAAATAAATAAATAACTTTTTAGCACAAAAGTTGAATGATCTCTTCCATTTAAAGAAACAGAGAGACTTGTTTTTTTTTCTATTTTTATTACATTTATAGAAGAAAATAACAAACATTAAAGACATAAGCAGACATGTCGTATATCACAATATAAATGTACTAAATACACCAAGCTCTAAGTACAAGCAGGTAATAAGAAAACGGAAAAGAAACTGTGGGCACGTTTCATAATTCATTCTATTAGTATATATTAATGTCAAAAAATGTAAGATGGGGGCTTACATCTCAATACTTCATTCCTTTCCTATCATTTTATGTTATATTTAGAAATAAATAAACAACAGTAAGTGAGTAGTGTAATGAATGAATATAGCTGTATTTTCCCTCCGGGGGAGATATATTTTTCCCCTTTTTTTCTCTTTTTTCCCCACTTCCTTTTTCCGTCCACTTTCCACTCTCTTCCCTTTTTTATCGTGTGCCAGTTGGCATGCAACTGGCCCCCGGTAACTCCATTCCGGGTGGGTGTTTTGCGTATCCTCTGGGTCGATTAATTTCCCGTAAAAGGGAGCCATAGGAAAAGTCATACCCTTTTAGGCTATCTCATTCATACTTCACTCTAATCTAATTGGATCCTCTGGTAGTCAGGGGTGAGGGCAGGATTGTGTGGGGGAGCTCATACGTGGTCTGTAATCACAGCCAAATACTGACCAAATACTAGTGACTGGGCATGAGTCAATGACGCAAAATATCACTTTTTTAACTCAAATTTTTATATTGCAGTCTATGGGATTAAATGGGATAAATAGAATCCATTGTGTCATTCATTTGCTTGACGGACATTGCTAGGTTTCCAAAAGATCTGGGGCTAGCACTTATGAAAGATTTGATAGTTGTAAAGAAGCTCACACGCTTGGGCCTGGATATAAGGTATATCATGTCAATGAGCAATAGCTATATATATATAAGCAATACATACATATAAATGGAGATAAGATGGAGGGAGAGGGTGAGATGAAGTTTGAAATTTGTGATATTAAAAGGGTGGGGGTGAAATGGAGGCAGGGGTGAGAAGGTGGAGAGAGACTGGCAGGGGTAAGAAGACTGAGAGAGGGGCTGGCAGGGATGAGAAGACAGAGAGAGGCTATAGGGGGTAAAGATGGAGAGATAGGCTTGCAGGGTGAGAAGATGGAGAGAGAGGCTGGCAGAATGAGAAGATGGATAGAGGCTGACAGGGGTGAGAAGATGGAGATGTGCTCACATGTGCGTAGTGATTTTAGAGAACGCGTACATATCTAGTCCTACATTGGTTTGTATAACACACTTGAGTATGTAGCTTATAGCCTGCCCATGGGCCAATTGTTGTCCACCTGACAGGGAAGGGTGGCCTAACTCAATTAAATGCACATTTTCTTAGTAGCCCTATAAATGTGTAGTTTCATTTGAATAAAACTGATTTAAACTTTTTTGGAATGCTTTTGGTTTACTGATAAACTTGGGACATCTCAGGTCTAATAAATATAATCTACAGTGAACATTAAAAAGTGGGTAATATGATGTATTGACATGAAATTGGACAAACCTGGCACAAATCTTGTGACAAACAGTATGGATCACCAGTTCTATAATAAGGTGACAACATGTCCCGCATTGCGTGGGCACCCTCAATCCGGGACAATGCAAAGTCCTGTACTGAGAGCTCTAAGAGAAGGAGGTCTCAGCCAATCAGGAGAGACTTCACTCTCCTGATCATCTGAGACTTCACATGGAGCTCAGTGTAAACCGCAGTAGCCTGCCTACACCAGGTAAAAAACTCATACTGTGAGTGTCTGTGTGAGGGAGAGACTGTTTATGTGAGTGTGTGTGTGTGAGAGAGAGAGAGAGAGATGGTGTAAGTGACTGTGTGTGTGTGTGAGCTTGTATGTATGTAGATTTTAGTGGGAGACTGTGTATGTGACTGTGTGTATGTATGCATGTATGTACAGGGAGTGCAGAATTATTAGGCAAATGAGTATTTTGACCACATCATCCTCTTTATGCATGTTGTCTTACTCCAAGCTGTATAGGCTCGAAAGCCTACTACCAATTAAGCATATTAGGTGATGTGCATCTCTGTAATGAGAAGGGGTGTGGTCTAATGACATCAACACCCTATATCAGGTGTGCATAATTATTAGGCAATTTCCTTTCCTTTGGCAAAATGGGTCAAAAGAAGGACTTGACAGGCTCAGAAAAGTCAAAAATAGTGAGATATCTTGCAGAGGGATGCAGCACTCTTAAAATTGCAAAGCTTCTGAAGCGTGATCATCGAACAATCAAGCGTTTCATTCAAAATAGTCAACAGGGTCGCAAGAAGCGTGTGGAAAAATCAAGGCGCAAAATAACTGCCCATGAACTGAGAAAAGTCAAGCGTGCAGCTGCCCCGATGCCACTTGCCACCAGTTTGGCCATATTTCAGAGCTGCAACATCACTGGAGTGCCCAAAAGAACAAGGTGTGCAATACTCAGAGACATGGCCAAGGTAAGAAAGGCTGAAAGACGACCACCACTGAACAAGACACACAAGCTGAAACGTCAAGACTGGGCCAAGAAATATCTCAAGACTGATTTTTCTAAGGTTTTATGGACTGATGAAATGAGAGTGAGTCTTGATGGGCCAGATGGATGGGCCCGTGGCTGGATTGGTAAAGGGCAGAGAGCTCCAGTCCGACTCAGACGCCAGCAAGGTGGAGGTGGAGTACTGGTTTGGGCTGGTATGTATGTTGAGGATGGAGTCAAGCTCAACTCCCAGTCCTACTGCCAGTTCCTGGAAGACACCTTCTTCAAGCAGTGGTCCAGGAAGAAGTCTGCATCCTTCAAGAAAAACATGATTTTCATGCAGGACAATGCTCCATCACACGTGTCCAAGTACTCCACAGCGTGGCTGGCAAGAAAGGGTATAAAAGAAGAAAATCTAATGACATGGCCTCCTTGTTCACCTGATCTGAACCCCATTGAGAACCTGTGGTCCATCATCAAATGTGAGATTTACAAGGAGGGAAAACAGTACACCTCTCTGAACAGTGTCTGGGAGGCTGTGGTTGCTGCTGCACGCAATGTTGATGGTGAACAGATCAAAACACTGACAGAATCCATGGATGGCAGGCTTTTGAGTGTCCTTGCAAATAAAGGTGGCTATATTGGTCACTGATTTGTTTTTGTTTTGTTTTTGAATGTCAGAAATGTATATTTGTGAATTTTGAGATGTTATATTGGTTTCACTGGTAAAAATAAATAATTGAAATGGGTATATATTTGTTTTTTGTTAAGTTGCCTAATAATTATGCACAGTAATAGTCACCTGCACACACAGATATCTCCCTAAAATAGCTAAAACTAAAAACAAACTAAAAACTACTTTCAAAAATATTCAGCTTTGATATTAACCCCTTAAGGACAGAGCCTTTGAAACATTTTTGTCCTTTCTGGACAATGGCTATTTTAACATTTCTGTGCTGTTTGTGTTTAGCAGTAATTTTCTTCTTCGTCATTTGCTGTACCCACACATATTATATATTGTTTTTATCGGGACAAAAAGGGCTTTCTATGGATGCCATATTTTTGATCATATCTTATCATATTATTAAAAAAAAAAAAAAAATATGGTAAAAAAAAAAAAATACACAAATTTCTTTGTTTTTATTTGAAACAACTTCTCCTCATCGACAATAGCGAACGAAAAAACATGCTAAATAGATTCTACTATTTCTCCTGAGTACAGGGATACCACCCATGCATAGGTTTGTTGGGTTGTTTGGGGGCTAAAATGCCAAATTTGTGAGGTGCAGTTTTTTGTTTTCCAACTTGAAATTTTTACATGCAGACAGCCTGCACCCATGTCCCATTTGGGACATATTTGAAACCAGCCAGTGTATTTTACCCCATCAACCCATATATTTTTTAAAAGTAGACACCCTAGGCTATCTCAAATGGTGGTATTTTAACACTTTCCATGCACTAATTCTACCACCAGCCTTTGTCAAAGTTTGTGGTAGTAATTTTTTTGTGTTTTTTTTTCACAAACCTTGTACTTCAGACATGAATTTACAGATTTTGGTATGTGTCACTGCCAAATAACACCCCAATAAGTGTTCAGCAACATCTCTTGAGTACAGGGATACCCCCCATGCATAGGTTTGTTGGATTGTTTGGGGGGTAAAAGGCCAAATTTGGGAGGTGCAGTTTTTGGTTTTCCAATTTGAAATTTTGACATGCAGACAGCCTGCACCCATGTCCCATTTGGGACATATTTGAAACCAGCCAGTGTATTTTACCACATCAACCCATATATTTTTTAAAAGTAGACACCCTAGGCTATCTCAAATGGTGGTATTTTTACACTTTCCATGCACTAATTCTACCACCAGCCTTTGTCGAAGTTTGTGGTAGTAATTTTTTTGTGTTTTTTTTTCACAAACCTTGTACTTCAGACATGAATTTACAGATTTTGGTATGTGTCACTGCCAAATAACACCCCAATAAGTGTTCAACAACATCTATTGAGTACAGGGATACCACCCATGCATAGGTTTGTTGGGTTGTTTGGGGGGTAAAAGGCCAAATTTGGTAGGTGCAGTTTTTGGTTTTCCAAATTGAAATTTTGACATGCAGACCGCCTGCACCCATGTCCCATTTGGGACATATTTGAAAGCAGCCAGTGTATTTTACCCCATCAACCCATATATTTTTTAAAAGTAGACACCCTACGCTGTTTCAAATGGTGGTATTTTAACACTTTCCATGCACTAATTCTACCACCAGCCTTTGTCAAAGTTTGTGGTAGTAATTTTTGTGTGTTTTTTTTTCACAAATATTGTATTTTAGACATAAATTCACAGATTTTGGTATGTGTCACTGCCAAACAATAACCCAATATGTGTTCAACAACATCTCCTGAGTACAGGGATACCACCCATGCATAGGTTTGTTGGGTTGTTTGGGGGCTAAAAGGGCCACATTGTGAAGGTGCGCATTTTCAACTTGGAATATTGACGTGTAGCCAGCCTGAGCCCATCTTTCATTTGGGACTTTTTTTTAAAGTAGGACAGTGTATTTTACCCCAAAAAGTATATATTTTGTAAAAGTAGACACCCTAGGCTATTTTAAATGGTGTTATTTTAACACTTTCCATGCACCAATTCTACCACCAGCCTTTGTCAAAGTTTGTGGTAGTCATTTTATTGTGTATTTTTTCCCACATACATTGTACTTTAGACACAAATTCACATATTTCGGTATATGTCACTGACAAACAATACCACAATATATGTTCAGCAACATCTCCCGAGCACAGGGATACCACCCATGCATAGCTTTGTCAGCTTTGTTGGGTGTTGAAAGGCTACATTTGAGAGGTGCGATTTTTGATTTTCAAACTTGGAATTTGAACATGTAGAGCAAGGAAGGGGTTAATAGCTCTTACAAGAGCCTTTGTAGTACTGTACAAAAAAATTAACCCCTAAAAATGCACAGACAAGAAAAAAGGTTCTGCTGTGCAGTGATCAGTGGCAGGGAAGGGGTTAATACACTACACTATACAAAGGGTATGGCTTTTATAAAAGCCCTTGGGACTCACAATTTTTTTACATTTTATTTAATTTATTACAATTAAAAAATTATGTTATACAGATCTGTCTCTTTCCCTCACTAAAACTCAAGTGAGGAGAGGGAGGCAGATCCATATGGGTCAGAACAATATTTACGAACCAGACGAATGGTGATGCTCATCTGAGAAATCACCAAACCACCTTTGCCACTGATCGGCTGTTACTGATCGCTATACACGCGTTCAGACAGCTTCAAAAGGAATACACGTAATCCCCTAGTGGGTATAACTAACCCCTAGCGAGTCTGACAAAAAAAATGCTGATAGCAAAAAAAAATCCTTCTGCGACTAGATTGCTCCATATGCGCTGCTTAGGCAGTGACCATATGCACTGCTTAGGCAGTGACCATATGTGCTGCTTAGGAAGTGATATACGGCAAGGAAGGGGTTAATAGCTCTTAAAAGAGCCTTTGATATACTGTAATAAATCAAAGTAAAAAAAAATAACCCCTAAAAAAATGCACAGACAGCAAAAAATGTGCTGCTGTGTAAGATCACTGCGTACACAGCGATCAATTGCAGGGAAGGGGTTAAATACTGGAAACGGCTTTTATAAAAGCCTTTGGGTCTCAATTCTATTAAATATATTATAATTAAAAACTTACATTATACAGCTCTGTCTCCCTCCCTCACTAAAACTCAAGTGAGAGGGAGGCAGATCTACACGGGTCAGATCAAATATTTACAAATATTGATCTAACCAGACGAATGGTGATGCTCATCTAAGCAAACGCCAACCCGCCTTTGTCACTTATCAGCTGTTACTGATCGCTATACATGCGGTCAGACAGCTAAAAAAAATTTTTTTACGTTGAACGTAGTCCCCTAGCGGGTATAATTAACACGTGACGGGTGTAATAAAAGAGTAAAAAAAAATTTAAAAATGCTTCTGCAGCAAGATTGCTGCATTTGCGTCAGATCGCTGCTTAGGCAGTGATCTACAGCAAGAAAGGGGTTAATCTCTCTTAAAAGAGCTTTTTTTTATACTGTAATGAATTACAGTAAAAAAAAAAATGAACCCCTAAAAAATGCAGACAGCAAAAAATGTGCTGCTGTGTATGATCACTGCGTACACAGCGATCAATGGCAGGGAAGGGGTTAAATGGCTTTTATAAAAGCCCTTGGTGTTTAAAATGTTATTAAATATTTTTTTTATTATGTTATTTTATTTTTTTACTTTATCTGATCTGTCTCTCTCCCTTACTATAACTAGTAAGGTGAGGGAGGCAGATCAATACTTGTCAAAGGCAATATTTGCTAATATTGCCTTTGACAATATGATAAGTGCTCATCAGAGCACTTACCATACATGCCTGCACACAGATCACATAGATCTGTTGTGCCGGCATCGATTGGCTCCCCCTAGAGGATCGGAAGTGAAATACTTTCACTTCCGATGCTCTTGCCATTAGAAGGGAAGCGCTGCCTGTATAGGCAGCGTTCCCTTCTACTGAGCCGATGGGGTCGCTCAGGAGAGCGACCACCATCGGCTCTGGGGCAGCTGAAGGTGTTGTTAAGTGCCTCGCTGGCGAGGCACTTTAACAACACCGCAGATGCTTAGAAAGCGAACGATCGTTCGCTTTCTAAGCACATGTGTGCAGCGGGCGCAGCCATTTTTAAATGGCTGCTACGATCACTCCGTGGAGTGATCGTAGCGCGCCCCTGCACATTTGGGGGGTGTTGCACAATGCCTCTACCTAGAGGCATTGTAGCAACACCGTTAGAGTAAAGAAAGCGACCGCTGGTCGCTTTCTTTACTCCATTTAGTGCATGACGTGCCAGGCACGTCACCTGTCGGCAAGTCCTCGATTTGCCGTGACGTGCCTGGCACGTCACCTGTCGTTAAGGGGTTAATGAGTTTTTTGGGTTCATTGAGAACATGGTTGTTGTTCAATAATAAAATTAATCCTCAAAAATACAACTTGCCTAATAATTCTGCACTCCCTGTATGTGTGAGTGAGTGAGTGAGTGAGTGAGTGAGTGAGAGACTGCTTATGTCACTGTGTGTGTATAATGGATCTGCTAATACAGAGGTTAATTCTCTAAAACTGCCTTTCTGCTAATACAGGGGTTAATTCTCTAAAACAGCATGTCTGCTAAAACAGAGGTTAATTCTCTAAACCTGCCTCTCTGCTAATACAGGGGTTAATTCTCTAAAACAGCCTGTCTGCTAATAAAGAGGTTAATTCTCTAAAACTGCGTGTCTGCTAATATAGGGGTTAACTCTCTAAAACTGCCTGTCTACTAATACAGGAGTTAATTCTCTAAAACTGCCTGTCTACTAATACAGGGATCAATTCTCTAAAACTGCTCCTGTCTGGTAATGACTGTGTATATAAAATTAAAAAAAATATAGCAGTCCTAAATCTGAAATCTACATGGTTCCCAAGGCAACCTAATAATTTATATATTATATCAAATGTGTCCATGAAATGAACGGCAGAAATAAAATTAGATCACTCTACTCTATAAATGTTTTTGTTTTGTGAACGCACAAATCATCGTTAGAAGTTGTAATGCTTTTATGAATATTGAACACATGTGAATATCAATGATTCCACTAGAAGGCAGCAGAGCATTTAATAAGGCAACCAAACAACCTGTCTCAGAGTTGTTCAACTTTTGTATTTGGATCCTATCAATTGGGAGATGGCCACTGCAGGTGATGTTACAAAATAAACCCTACCAGCTTTTTCAGCATGAAATACTTGTGAAATACATGTAATGTAAGTGTTATAAATAAATCCTAAAATTGCTGTCTAACAATTTATTATATAAAATGCACATTTTGTAAAGTTCCATCTGATTGACAAGGATCTCTTTTAATTCCATCACTTTGGAAGGTTCTTAACGACCAAAGCACCAAACCGGCATCTTTGTGCTCCTGGCCCCAGTCATTTTGTGATCGGGAGCAAGGAACATACAAGCAGAGATCCAATCAGGGTCTCTACAGACCATGTGGGTCTGTGATAGGGTTGCCACCTATTCCTCAGAAAAATACTGGCCAGGCCGCTGCCTTTATAGACTTAACGTTGACCTCAAGCCAATTTTTTTACTGGCCTGCCTGTAAAATACCGTCCAGATGGCAACCCTAGTCCCTGACAATATCCCATGATATTTCACGTGACATCGTGGAGGCGTGGCCAAACACGGAAGTTCAGGCACGCAGATTTGCCGGAAATGTAGCTGGGATCCGCAGTACAGCTCATCGCAGGGAGCCGCGATGAGCTGTGAAACTCAGGATGTTCTATGCCGTCGTACAAGCCTATAGGCACTGAAAAGTAGGACAGCATAGAACGTTCTACAGGCGGGAAGGCGTTAAACAGATACATAGTTTTAAATATTAATTGTAGATTAATTGTTATATTACAGGGGCACAATTTTGAATGAAAAAACACTATAGAGTTTACTCCAATTATTCGAAACGAAGATCAGAGCTCCGAGTTTTGGACCACTTTGGATCACATCATCACAGCTGTTGGAGGTATATCCAGAGATGTGATGTTAATCTATAGCTGGGATGACATCACCGGCTTGGTTAGACCACAAGAGCTGTTATGGAGGTGTATAAAATGATATGTGATAGTGTATGTATATATGTATACATGGCCATTGTATAAGTTTTATTGGGGTTATGTGTGTTTTTTATTACAATATGTGTTCAATGACATATGTTAATAAGAAATTACATTTATTTTATTTTTATTAATAAATATGCTATTATGGAATATTAAAACAGTTACCATGCCAATGAAAATTGATTTGTAATGTTCTTTTATTACATATATATATATATAGTATAATATATACAGTATAATAGTCACATAATATTTTTAAATGTTTAATTTATTTAAATGTTTACCTTTATTTGTAATTCATTTTTAATTTTTACACATTGTTAATAAGTTTGAAAAAAATATTTTTATTGACTTTTCGGCTCAGTTCTGTAGATAAAGAAACACCCAAGGCTAGTACAAGTGGGACTGTACTACAGCCCTGTCACCAACTCACTCCAATTTTGCCACACACACCTTGTGGCCCAGGGAACAGCTACTTTTTGGTGAGCTCAGCAGCTTTTCTCCATTTAGTATTTTCTTCCTGTTTTTCCCCTATATTTCATTTGTATTGCTCGCCCACCTTTCTCTCCCATCTGCATTTCTAGATCTAAGGTAGAGAGTCGGTGATAAAAGACCGGTGCAGGTTGGGTGAAAAGGCATTTTGGCCCAGCCATTTCTCTAGCTATCTGTCTAACCCGTTTTCATTTCTGTCTATCTGTCCAATTGCCTTGTCTGTTTATTAAGCTCTGTCCTGTTTATTTGTCTCTGTTTCTGATGATAACAGGTGGGCTGATGAAATTTCACAATGGACTATTATATAGTTTTTGCCCCCCAATGCCCCCCCCCCCCCCGACCAAGAGATGCCAGCCCACCGCTGCTTCTTTTCAGCTCCTTGATAACTGATATACACCTTAAAACAAGCACTTAAAATAAGCATTGAGGGTAATCACCTAGAGATGTTTTGTCTGTTGCCAACATAAATGTAGTTAATTGTAGCCCATTATACAGTATATTAGGTTGTATATGTAAAATGATGAGAATTTAACTGAATTGACATTGATCCTACCTCGAAATGCGTCAGACAGTGGTATTTACAACTCCCATAAACCTTTGTAATCAGTGCCTTTTAACCCCTTAATGAAGAGGAGGATAAGCCAAACATCTCTAAGATTGGAGTTTGAAGTTATTTCTTTTTCACTGGAGGAAGTTTGAGATGGGAGTTTGAGATGGTCTTTGGCGAGGTGGGGGAGGGAGGTCGAGTTTCAGTTTGCGGCTAGCATGAGGAGGTCGATTTGGGAGGTCGACTTTTAAAGCTATTCTTGGCTTTTAGTTAACGGACCCCATATACCAGTATGCATGTGGATTTTACAAGGAATGAATAGGCAATGTAAGCAAACGCAGGTCATTGTAAATGTGCATAGACACATACTTTATTATTATTATTTTCATAGTGAATGTCTGTATGCAAATGCCTATTAGAGACAGAGTTGTCTATTCACTAAAGGTCGAGAATAGTGTGAGAAAGTCGACTTTGAAAGTAGACCTCCCAAGTCGACCTTCTCACTCTATTCACGAAATGAAACTCGACCTCCCCCCCCCCCCCCCCCCCGGGGCGTGTCAAATAGCTCCCAGGTACTGCCCCTTGCTAATATTAATGGGGATGGGAGCCTTCCAAATAGCCCCCCAGACCCTTCTGAGAATGAATGGTCCAGGGCCTTGCCCAGGGTCCCTGGCCCGTTAATAAATATCCCCACAGTGATGTTATAATGAACCATCACTAGATCACATCTAGATCTTTGCAAAATGGCATTTAGCATGCTCAAGATGAAGCATCCAAGGGGTAGGGGTGAGTCTGTTAGAGGTCAAAACTAGGGCTGAGTAGAACTCAGGCTGCCTGTTAACCACTAGGGTCACTGCATGAGGTACTAGGATTGCTACTTAATGTTGCATCCTCTTGCTTCCCCCGTATACGTGAAATGATTTATTACAAAAATGAAAACAATAGACATAAAAATTGATTTGCTAAACACGGTAATCGTTTCGACAAAGCAGATACCAGTTCCTTGGGATGTCCACTATTTTCAGATCCATATTGGAAACGTTTTGATGATGAAACATTTTGCCCTATGTTCATGTTGTAATACGTGGCCCGGCCTTCCCTGTGGAACCAATAAATGAGGAAGTGTAGAAACCAGTGATGCAATGAAACCAAACTACGTTTCATCAACAATGCTTGGGAAATGAAAGTGAAATGAGATGCAGAGAGGTGAAATCTCCTCCTCCTCCTCCTCCTCCACTGTCATTGTAATGATAGAGCTCTTATACAGACACTATTGTCTATCCTAGCTGCAAGTAGGGTTGCCACCTGGCCGGTATTTTACCGGCAGGCCGGTAAAAAATTGGCTTCAGGCCCATGTTAAGTCTTTGGAGACAGTACCAAGGCCGGTATTTTTCTGAAGAAAAGGTGGCAACCCTAGCTGCAAGCGGCAAGTCTGGGGAATCCACAGCACCCCAGTATTTGTGGGACTACAGTTACCATCACCGCTGACAGACCGGGGCTGTAGGAAGAGTTTGGTCATCATCAGCTAAAGAATAATACAGATTGCGTGGCATGTTTTTGCCTCAAAGTTCCCTATTGTGTGATAAGATATCAAAAATGGTCATTTAGCGATACTTTATTTTGACCGATTCATATATACATATTAACTTACTGGAAACCATAAGGTAGATCAGCATCTGGCACATTGATAGTCCATCATCTATATCAGGGAAGAACTACTGGTGATGCAGGTGCGCTATGGGTAGGGTTGCCACCTGGCCGGTATTTTTACCGGCAGGCCGGTAAAATATTAGCATCAGGCCAATGTTAAGTCTATGTAGACAGTGCCAAGGCTGGTATTTTTTTTTTTAAGAAAAGGTGGCAACCCTAGCTATGAAAAACAAAAAAGAAAAAACAAAAGTAAAAAAAAAAAATTAAAAAAACAAACAAACAAGCCGGCTCCACTGAAATGCTGATAAATTTCTTTCATTCAGTGAGTATAAACCACCGGGTGCTCCGTCCGTGCTGTAGCCGCAGCACTAAGTAATCCAATGAAAATGAGCAACAAAAGGACACGCACTCCGGAGTAGGTTGAATGATAAAGGATTGTATTAAATCAAGGAAACATCACGAACATCAGGGATAACAAACAGATAAAACAGATGCCTTACGCGTTTCACGTGTCTCCACGCTTATTCATAGGCTTCGGTCGGGCACAATGCAAAGTATTATTATGTATATGAGAAGTGCTTTAGTGGGCACATAAAAATAAAACATGTTTCTAAACATATTAAGTGCTAACCCACGAGGTGAAAATAAAGTAATGGTAAAACAAACATTATAGTGAAAATAGGATGTGCAATTTCCCAAAACATAATATGTGACCCCTGCCTTATAATATAACATAACTTGTTCAAATTTTGTACATTACGTTTAAATTCTCCAACATTTAGGACACAAATGTTACTCAAGGTCAGCCTCTACTCGCGCCAATATAGTAATTCATGTCATTTTGCATACAGAGGGCAGTGTTTTATTCTTTCCCACAGTCATCACAATGTTTTTGGTCAGCCCTGGGAGGAGAATGGGCAAGTCTGGGTTAGGGGCAGCATTTTCTAAGTCTGGGGTGGAGGTGGGTGGAGGTGAGTGGCGGCATTGGCTAAGTCTGGGGTGGAGAGGTGAGTGGCGGCATTGGCTAAGTCTGGGGTGGAGGTGAGTGCCGGCATTGGCTAAGTCTGGGGTGGAGAGGTGAGTGGCGGCATTGGCTAAGTCTGGGGTGGATGTGAGTGGCAGCATTTTCTAAGTCTGGGGTGGAGGTGAGTGGCGGCATTGGCTAAGTAACATAGTAACATAGTAACATAGTAATTTAGGTTGAAAAAAGACAAAAGTCCATCAAGTTCAACCCTTCTACCTATCATTACAGCTTTTGATCCAAAAGAAGGCAAAAAACCCCTAAGGAAGCTATTTAGAATTTTGCCTCCTGGGGGGAAAAATTCCTTCTTGACTCCAAGAGGCAATCAGATTTCTCCTTGGATCAATAAGCTCTTTTATTAATGCTTATTCTATTATTAATAGCCCTGTATGTTCTGCTTTCCTAAAAAAACATCCAAACCATTTTTAAATGCATCTATTGTGGTTGCTAGCACTACCTCTCTTGGCAGGGAGTTCCATAACTTTATTGTCCTAACCGTAAAGAATCCCTTCCTTTGCTGTCTATGAAATCTTTGCTCTTCCAGTCTGAGGGGGTGACCTCTTGTTCTTTGTACCTTTCTGTTAATGAACAGGTCACTGGAGAGCTCTTTATATTGGCCCTGCAAATATTTATATAATGTTATCATATCCCCTCTGAGACGCCTTTTTTCTAACGTATATAAATTCAATTTTTTAAGTCTCTCTTCATAACTAAGATCCTCCAAACCCCTCATTAATTTTGTAGCTCTCCTTTGCACTTTTTCTAGTTCCTTAATATCCTTTTTAAGGACTGGTGCCCAGAACTGTACTGCATATTCAAGGTGAGGTCTTACCATTGATTAGTTCCCCGGGAAACAGGCAAAGCCTAGGTGGGAGGGGGCATGTATGAGTGAGGGGTGTGAGTGGCACCTATGACAGTGCTGGTGGGGGAGTGGCTGTGGGTTGGGGTATTTAAGGACCCCTCCATCTTGGAGTCAGCAGCCATTTTAATTTCAAACGGACACAGCAGGAAAAATCTTTCTCTCTGCTCGTGTCTTTAGTGAAACGGCCTAAGGCATGGATGTGGAGCACATTCTAGCGGCCCTTAGGGCTGAAGCGCTGCTGGATGGTGGGGCACACCTCCAGCAGCAGATGGCTCGGCTGAGGGGGACTCCGTCCGGAGCCCCCGTTCCTGAGGCTGGTCGCGGGTCGGGCAGGCGTGTTTCGCGCCCCCCCGCCCGCCTGAGTCCTGTTGCAGGCCCCAGCGGTGGGTACCGGAGTCGGAGCCCCGGAGATCAAGAGGGACGGCGGCGCTCGTTTCCCGCGAGGCCGGTGAGTACGCCGGGAAGGCCTCGGCCTTCCCCATCCCTGCCCCGTAGTGCTCGCTTGCAGGCCGCAAGGCCTACTGCCTCTCCGGAGGTCTCCCCGCTCCCACCCCTTATCCAGGGCGGGCCGTCGCCGGCCGCGAGGCCCGCCCGTCGGGCTTCAGGCCCACGCCAGAGCGCTTCCCCGGCCTTACCTACTTCCACGCCGCTCAGGATCCTCCGGTCTGGCGGTGTTGTCTCCCCTGGAGGTCTAGCGGTGGTTACCGCGCCTCCGGTAAGGCCCCCGGTGGTGCCCACGCCTCCTGGTCCCCCCAGCGGGGGGAGGAGGCCCCGTGCACCCCAGGCACGTGGCAGACGGGCGAGTGAACGGAGGGCGTCCCGCTTGCCTCCAAGGCCGTCCGGCCCAGCTCCTCCTGCGGAGGGGTCCCTGTCGGGCTACTCAGAAGGGGAGGATGAGGTATGGACCCCCTCCCCGGTTCCCCATTCCTCGATGACTGCCCGTGCTGCGTTGGCTGAGGGTCATGGGCCCACTGGGCCCCACTTGGGGGGGAGGGTCGCTGATGGCACTGTTTCTTATCCTCAGGATGTTCAATTTTCTCATGCTCCGGTGGGGCAACAGGTGCCCCCTCCGGTGATTCAGTCGGTGGCGGGTGCTCTTCCTACGGTCCCCGCTGCGGGTCTGGCGCCTTCCGGCCTAGCGGCGCCTGGGCTGCTACCTCCAACCGGTGAGTGTGGTTTTTTACCGGGGTCTGGTTTGGCGCCTGCGTGGGAGGGTTTGATGCGGGGTTTGCAAGGGGTATTGCTGCATTTGTCTGCGCCCGGGGTTCCAGGGATTCCTTCTGTATCACAGCAGCTGGATGCGCAGCTGCGGGGGGTGTGGGAAGCAGGGGGGTTGGCTGGTACGGGCGTGATGGGTACTGGGCCCGTGGCGGTCCCCGCACAGGCCCCGTTGCAGGCTTTATCTCCCCCGGTGGTAGCCGCGGCAGGGGATGCAACGGTCTCTGGGGTGGAGCCTGGGGCTAGTATGCTTGAGGCTCCGGTTACGGTTGTGGCCCCGGTGGCTAACGGGGCTTCCTATATGTGTTGGTCGGGCCCGCTGGGCCTGCACTTGAAGCAGGAGGTTAAGGAAAAAATCTGGAAAGGGGAATTCCTGGAGATATTCTCTTTGATTCCCCTAGAGGATGTTCCTCCTCCTGAGAAGGAGTTAAAAGACTCCGAAAAAGAAAAGGAGAAATACAAGTACCGTAAGATCCCTAAGACCTACGGTAACTGGATTAGGGGGTTTTCAATTTTGGCCAGTGTGATGGGGGAAAAATATCCTGAGCGATGCTCGTCGCTTTTCTGCTATCAGGATCAGATTTGGACGGCGTGTAGGGTTTATGGGGGACTGAGTTGGTGGCGATACGACGAGCAGTTTCGCCAGCGCTTGGCCGTGCGTCCTACGCTCTCCTGGGATCAAATGGACATCGGGCTATGGCTGTCTATTATGACGCGGCCCGCATCGGCCCAAGGGGGTCTATCTTCCTTTCTCGGGGGGGCCGGCGGGATGGGTGGAACCACCCCCACCCCGTCGGCCGTGCAAAAACGTCCGGGGTCTTGCTGGCAGTTTAATGACGGGCAGTGTAAGTGGGGGTCAAACTGCAGGTTTAAGCACGAATGCTCGGTGTGCGGAGGTAATCACCCCTCCTCCCGTTGCTTTAAACGTGGGAAGTCAGGCGATAAGTCGGACATGGGCTCGAAGGGGGAGGACGCCGGTGGACGTCGCCGCTATGCGCCCGTGGTTAAATAGGTACCACAACCGCAGGGCTGCGGATATCCTGTTATCAGGTTTTGAAGAGGGATTTTGGATCCCTTTCCAGGACCGACCTACGGTGATGTCTTTTCGTAACTTGCGGTCAGTGGCATCTTATCCGGCAGTGGTGAGGGAAAAGTTGGCGAAGGAAATTGCTATGGGGAGAATGGCGGGTCCCTTTCGGGACCCTCCACTGCATAACTTGCGGGTGTCTCCCCTGGGGGTGGTACCCAAGAAGGAGCCTGGCAAATTCCGTCTTATACACCATTTATCGCATCCCCACGGGGGTTCGGTGAATGATGACATTGACGCGGAATTGTGCCGGGTGTCGTACGTGTCCTTTGACGCAGCGGTACGGATGGTCAGGGCCGCGGGAGTGGGGGCCCTTATGGCCAAAACGGATGTTGAGTCGGCTTTTCGGTTGTTGCCCGTGCACCCGGAGTGTCATCATCTATTAGGATGTTTCTTTGAAGGGGAATTTTACGTGGATTTGTGCTTGCCCATGGGGTGCTCGATTTCCTGTTTTTATTTCGAATGCTTCAGTACGTTCTTGGAATGGGTGGTGCGCATGGAGGCGGGTTGTGACTCTGTGCTGCACTATCTTGATGATTTCCTGTGCGTTGGCCCTCCCCGATCTAATGTGTGTGCTCACCTATTGAGATCGGTGGAAATGGTTTCGAGCGGGTTCGGGGTTCCATTGGCTCCTAGCAAAACGGAGGGCCCAGCGACGTGCCTTAGCTTCCTGGGCATCGAGATTGACTCGGTGGCCGGGGAGTGCCGCCTGCCGTCTGATAAGGTGGCGGGTCTCCGGGTGGCGGTGGCTGAGGCGCGGCGGGTGCGTAAGATACAGCTTCGCCCATTGCAGTCCTTGTTGGGTAAATTGAATTTTGCCTGTCGGATTATTCCGATGGGCCGGGTTTTCAATAGACGTTTGGCTGGTGCCACGGCTGGGGTGGCTCATGCTCACCATTTTATCCGTTTAACGAGGCCCTTGCGGGAGGATCTGGGGGTTTGGGATTCTTTCTTGGAGAATTTCAATGGGAAAGCCCTATGGCAGGCCCCTGAGGTGTCCAACGGGGATCTCCATTTATATACCGACGCGGCTGGGTCTGTGGGTTTTGGGGCCATCTTGGGGAGGCAATGGTCCTCGGGTGTGTGGCCGTCGGAATGGCGGACATCTGGCTTGACGCGGAATTTGGCATTTCTGGAATTGTTCCCTATATTGGTGGCGTTGGAGCTTTGGGGGTCGGCCTTGCGGGATCGCAGGGTCGTTTTCCACTGCGATAATATGGGGGTGGTTATGGCTATAAACAACTTGACGGCCTCTTCCCCTCCAGTGATTAGGCTCCTGCGGCGCCTGGTGCTGCGATGTCTTTGTATTAACGTGACTTGTAGGGCTGTGCATATTCCCGGAGTGCAGAATGTCATAGCCGATGCCATTTCTCGTTCGCAGTGGCCGGTCTTCAGGGCTGCGGCCCCTTGGGCGGACGAGGAGGGTTCCCCCTGCCCTCAGGACCTGTGGGACCTTGGGCAGGACGAGTAGCGGACTGGGTTCAGGGGTCGGTATGTCATGCAACTTGGGAAAGGTACGGGAAGGCCTGGGCGGAATGGGAGAATTTGGAGAGGTCCCATGGGGGTTTCCGGACCCTGGAGGAGAGTATTCAGGGTCTGTTGTGGTTGCTATGGCATTGGGAGGCATCGGGGATATCCCCTGGGGCGGTTTCGGGTAAACTTGCGGGTTTGGCCTTTGGATTTAAAATCCGCAGGGTCACGGACATCACGAAGGACTTTGTGGTGCGCCAGGCCCTTAAGGGGTGGCGCAGGGGTAGGGTGAGTAGGGATTCTCGCAGACCGGTGTCTGGGGCCCTTCTGTTGGGGCTCTTTCATACGTTGCCATCTGTTTGTTCATCTCCGGGTGAAGTGTCATTGTTCAAGGTTGCGTTGGCTTTTGCCTTTTTTGGTGCTTTGCGGATTGGAGAATTGGTGAGCCCCTCCAAGACAAGACAAGGGGGACTCTTGCGGCAGGACGTGCTGCGGGAGCCGGGGTCCCTGCGGTTTTTGATACGGCGTTCTAAGACCGATATGGCAGGTAGAGGTGCTTGGGTGGTTTTACAGGAGGTTAGGGGTTCGGTGGTATGCCCGGTGGCATGCTTGGATTCCTACCTTCTTGTTCGCCCGGAGGCCCCCGGCTCTCTGCTACTGCACTTGGATGGGTCCCCATTGTCTCGCTTTCAGTTCTTGCGGGTGTTTAAGAAATCCTTGGATGCTATGGGGATTGCTAGTTCCGAATTTGGGGGGCACTCCTTTCGGATAGGGGCGGCTACAGAGGCCTCCAGAGTGGGTTTTTCGGCTCGGGCGGTGCAGCGCATAGGGCGTTGGGAATCGCGCCGCTTTCAATCGTATGTTCGCCCGGCTGGACTAATTGATTCTTCACCTTTCTTGCCCGTTTAGATCATGGCCCATATAAGATTTGGCTGATCGGCCACTCTTATATCTACTGGGCTCGGCGGCGTGCAGCTGTCCGCCCGGGAGGGGAACGGATGGGTTTTTCTCCTTTTCAAGCGGAGGTTCGATGGCTGGGGGCAAGAGGGATGAGGTGGATCCAATTCCTGCCTGAGGTGGTTCAGTTGGCTCGGCTGGTGGGTCCCCCGGATATAATAGTTATTCACTTAGGGGGTAATGATTTGGGCACGGCTCCGGTATTGGCATTGGGAGACGCTATCAGGCGGGATTTGGCCAGGTTGCAGGTCTTATTCCCGGATGTAGGTTTGGTTTGGTCTGAGGTCGTCCCTAGGAATTACTGGAGGTGTGCCCAGAATCAAAGGGCCCTGGAGCGTTCTCGGATTAAGTTAAATAAAAGGGTCTCCAAATTTGTGTTGGGTATAGGGGGGATTACGGTCCGTCATAGGGTGTTTGAGAGGAATGCGGCTGTTTTCTTCCGCAGTGATGGGGTTCACCTGACTGACGTTGGTTTGGACCTTTTTAATTTGGCCTTGCAGGAGGCTATGGAACAGGCCATGGCTTTGGTGGGTGGTCACCGCTGATTTAAGGGGGGTTAAACAGCGGTGTCTGTGGCGGGGTGGTCCTTGCCAATACTGTTATGAATGGAGGATCGAGTCAAAGGATGGATAGGGTGGACCCTCTCCTAACCTCTCAAATATTAGAAGGATGGCTAATGGTCGTGCCCACCGAGCTAACTGTCGGCTGGTGGTTAGCATTAGGTTTGGAATAATGATGGAATTAGTATGGACGAGGGGAGAGGGGTGTCTCTTCTAGGGACTCCAGTTTAAAGGATGGTGATTTAATGTTTACAATTGGCAAGGACTATTTGGAGCTGTATGTTAATTATGTTTTGGTGTGTTATTAAAGTATTTATATTTTACAGAGTTAATAATTTATAAGAAATAGATGAAAAGTGGAGAAGGTTTGGCATACAGTTCCTCTTGGTTTGTAAATAAAGAAAGCTGTGGCCTATTTAACTCCATACACGTCTCGTGTCATTATTGGGAGAGGGTATGGGGTTTTATAAGTAAGTAAGGAACATTCCCCTTTACATCATACAAGTTCCCCGGGAAACAGGCAAAGCCTAGGTGGGAGGGGGCATGTATGAGTGAGGGGTGTGAGTGGCACCTATGACAGTGCTGGTGGGGGAGTGGCTGTGGGTTGGGGTATTTAAGGACCCCTCCATCTTGGAGTCAGCAGCCATTTTAATTTCAAACGGACACAGCAGGAAAAATCTCCCGCCCACCCTCCCTATTGTTTATATTGTATTATTGATTTTGTATTAATACCTTTTCTCTGTCACAGCAGGCGGGGTGGTCCTTGCCAATACTGTTATGAATGGAGGATCGAGTCAAAGGATGGATAGGGTGGACCCTCTCCTAACCTCTCAAATATTAGAAGGATGGCTAATGGTCGTGCCCACCGAGCTAACTGTCGGCTGGTGGTTAGCATTAGGTTTGGAATAATGATGGAATTAGTATGGACGAGGGGAGAGGGGTGTCTCTTCTAGGGACTCCAGTTTAAAGGATGGTGATTTAATGTTTACAATTGGCAAGGACTATTTGGAGCTGTATGTTAATTATGTTTTGGTGTGTTATTAAAGTATTTATATTTTACAGAGTTAATAATTTATAAGAAATAGATGAAAAGTGGAGAAGGTTTGGCATACAGTTCCTCTTGGTTTGTAAATAAAGAAAGCTGTGGCCTATTTAACTCCATACACGTCTCGTGTCATTATTGGGAGAGGGTATGGGGTTTTATAAGTAAGTAAGGAACATTCCCCTTTACATCATACATGTAAAGAGGCAAGATGATATCCTCCTCCCGTGAATCTATACCTCGTTTTATACATGCCAATATCTTATTGGCCCTTGCAGCTGCTGACTGGCATTGGGCACTGTTGCCAAGTTTGTTGTCTATAATTATTCCTAAATCCTTTTCATTAGTAGTTTTTCCCAGGGAAAAACCATTTAACGTATATGTTGCTTTGTTATTATTTTTCCCATAATGCATAACTTTACAACTTTAAGTCTGGGGTGGAGAGGTGAGTGGCAGCATTGGCTAAGTCTGTTGTGGAGGTGGGTGGCGGCATTTTCTAAGTCTGGGGTGGAGGTGAGTGGCGGCATTGGCTAAGTCTGGGGTGGAGGTGAGTGGCGGCATTGGCTAAGTCTGGGGTGGAGGTGAGTGGCGGCATTGGCTATGTCTGGAGGGGGCAGCATTAGCTAAGTCAGGGGGCAGAAGGCTCATAATTATTTGTTATTATCATGTAGGGGGTGTCTTCAGCATATTATGCATAACTGATAGCAGTAGCAGAGAGAAGGAGCAGAGCTCTGTGACATAGTAGCCGGGAAGTCTTTATTTGGCCTTCATATTGAACGTTACTTTCTTCTAAAGGTGTGGCTTACAGTACAGCTAATAGGTGTTTTAAAACCAGCAGCCTGATAAGCATATATCCACCTACTCACAAAACATCCCCTTTGATCTCTGACTAACAGGTGACACCTTAGAGCAAGACAGATTAGGACAGTGCAGTAAACAACATGTGAGCTATGGGAATATGTAGAAGACTAACAGGGTGTATCCCCAAATGATGTGCAGTGTGGGCTAGCAATGTGTGCATTTGTTGGACCATTACTCCCAGTAGGGGGTGGCTGAGAGTGATTGCTATCAGACACAGATAAAATGTTGTATGATATCCTGTGGTAGTGTGTGCCTCTGAAAGTTACTCTCACAGCCAGATAGAAAACAGAAGTTGTAAAATAAAGTCATTTTTATTTTGACTGTATAGCTCAGCAAACACAGTCTCTCAACTTCAGAGACTCACAGCTTTTTAATAAGCAAAAAAAGAAAAACTCTTGCCACACATACAAGGGTACACACTCACTTCACAGGGATCTCCTGCCAACCTGAGGCTTCTTTCCTACTGTTACATAAATACAGCACATTTTTAAACACACTCAACTGGTTTTCACCTGGAATCACCTGTGCAGCTGCTGCAACTGCCTTATTTGGGGTAAGAGGCTTTACAGCCATTCACATATCCATACATCAGAAACTTGATCCTCCAGATCTTGTATAACCAAGTTTTAACATCTGGTACCAGTTTCTTTACCCTCCTTGAGACGACACATTCATTGGAAGGTTTGCTATTCAATAACCTCTGCTAAATCAGTCACCTAAACATTGTTTATACCTTGAAAGCAGAGAGTAAAATAATTAAAAAGACCTATAGATTGTGAAAATGCTTAAATAAAAGGAAAACCTTTTTTTTAATGTGTCTGTGGTATCTCCTGCCTGTGACATTACCTGTAGCTTGATATGCAAATGATATGTGTGAAGTCATAGACACCCTAGATACATTTAACCCCTTTGCGACTTTATGACGAGTTAACTCGTCAAAAGAGCCACAGCATTAGCGACCTTATGACGAGTTAAGTGGTGCTCCATGCACACCACCAGCCAGTCTGCAAAGGGTCCAGGACTAAGCCTCGCACTCGAGGCAAAGCTCCTGGACCCGATCGGTGGATTTCCGGGCATGTGATCGCGGTGATAACGTAATCACCGCGATAACATGCAAATTAGATGCAAAGTCAATGTAATATAATGTTCACACACTGACTTTGCCTCTAATTCACTCTCTGTGCTTCACGTTCTTATAGTGAAGCACAGAGAGTGACCTGTAAGTATAAAAAAAAAAAAAAAAACCTTGTATGAGAAAAAAAAAAATATATATATTAACCCTTTCATTGCTGATCAGTTTGTAACTGTTTGTAACTGTGATTATTTCCTTCCGCTCCATGGCCCTCATTTAGTTTTTTATTTTTACAATTTTTTTTAATTTTTGCAATTTATAAAGTTTTTTAATAAATAAATGTAATTGTAATATATTTATTTAATAAAATTTAACCCCTGCATGCCTTTTGCATGATTTTTATGGATCTGACATCGCACTCTTCAGAGTTATTTTTATGTCTTTTTTGTTTAAGGGGGTTTGGGAACCAATATTTTTCTTTTTTATTAGTTAGTTAATTAGGAGGGATAAGTGGGTTAGTGTTGCACTAGTTGTGTAGCTTATTATTGGGAAAATAATGGGAAAAAAACTTTTTTTCCCCAAATATTTCCTCTTTTCTATGTATTTTTTAATACTAAAATGTAAATAATTTTTATGTATAGGGTATCAAAAGAAAGCTCTAACTGTCCTTTAAAAAACAACATATAACTTGTATGTTTGCGTTAAATGAGAGAGAGGAAAACTATGTTTCAAAAAACGCATATTAAAAATTGAAAAACACTCTGGTCTTTGGCCTAGGAAAACCCTTGGTCCTTAAAGGGTTAAAGCACATATTATTCTCTTGTTTTTAGCATTTGCTGGCAATTCTGCTAGCACATTTACACTGTAATCAGTGTTTAGGTGACCAAATAAGTGCCCCCACTGACATTCCATACCTAGTATGTACATGTATGTAACACTATACATTCCATGCCAGAAACAGCATAGTCCATATCTCATTTGCATACAGGTCTGGCACTGTTTAATTAGCACAGACCGTCTACCATGGAGGCTGTGCAGCAACACCAGCCTTGATAAAAGTGTTGGGAAAGGTCTTATACATAACAGTCATTGCATCTTTTTCATACAACCCAATCGTTTTATTGGACTGAAAGTGTGCAGCTTTAGCTGTATACCTGCACCTTTTTATTTTTACTTTTTTTGTTAATATCTTTTATAAGAGTAGGGAGAGGAGGTATAAGGGATGATTTGCACAATATAACATCGTCAATATGTCTACATTTTGAGATATCATTTATTACCAATGTGGAACCCCAAAATGGGTTGGTAACGGTGCACATTTTTTTTTTTTTTTAATACAAGTGCAGCAAAGTAACCAGAACAATAGTTCTGCCATATTGATTTTTGACTAAGCAATATTCTTTGGCTAAGATAGCCCTACTACTACCTACAACTATTATGTATGACTCCTTGCAGAGAGATAGGCAGTTATAGTTGGCTTATATACTTCAATGTGCACGTCACTGCTGGTAGTATACAGGTCAGTGATGATGATGTCTGTACAGCACAACACAGGGGCAGTGGGGGCCACCATGGCAAACACCTTCAGGATTTGGGCACACAGACCTAGGTAGAAGTGAAAATCCAGTACAGGCTGATCTTTGATAGTCTAATATAAGTCCATGGGGAACTTAATGTTGACAAAGCCAAATGCAGTAAGGAACCATTCCATTACTATAATAGTCGAGGTGTTAGCTTGCCCAGCAAGGTTCTATAGTTTGGCTCAGGTTCTCAATGCCTTCAGAGTCTGTACACAATGATACATACATTTACCCTAAGCGCAGCAGAGTGGGAAGAATATAAGTATGGCTTTTTTAGGCTTGGAGATAATACAAAGTGTCCTAAGTGCTATTGAATATACACTTGTTAATATACATGCACCACTGGTGGAAGAAGAGCTCTTCCTCAATCAGAAGAACTTTTATTCAGTCAACATTGGTGTGTGCAGAGTGCCACAAGTTTTACCCTTTCTCATTAATAGTTCTCGTTCTGTTAAGTGATTCCAACTATAGCTGCAGGAGATACAAACACCTGCAAAGCACAGACCCGGTGAGCCTCAAATGTGATTGGACAAGGATCACATAAGAACAACAACTGGCAGGTGTTAGTGAATTAGTCTTTGACCTACTCAAATCCAGATAATGTCCTATCTCCCTGCCCCACCAAGCACCACTGTCCCATACACCAGTGCCCATTCCCTTCTCACCACCGTGCATCACTCTTTTCTTCCGTCTCATTCCCATTCTGTACTATCCTTTCTCCTCTCTTTCCACTTACGTTCCTCTTTACATCTCAGATCCTACTACACCCAATGTCACAGTCATCACACCCCTTCCCCCAAGCATCACAGTCCTTGTTCCACCCAACTTAACCTACTCCATACCCCTCTACTAATCTATAGACTACAGCCCCTCTTGGATCAGAGACCATAGTACTCTTCTCCCCAGCATCATAGAGGACCCCCAATGATGCTAGGAGGCCCATTCTCCTCCCAGCGACCCTACTCTTCTTAGTCCCCACCTACCTCAGCATCATAGCAGAATGGTTTTATTGCTATTTTCTTCGTGCCTTTCCTATCACGCTAGAGACTTTTAAATAGGGAGATTGTCTAAGACAATTTGTATTACATTAGGTGAGATGTCCGGGTCTAGGACACTTCCGTGCCGCATCTTCATCGCTGTCAGTTCAGCGTGGCAGTTAGAACGCTGAACTGTCAGCAATGAAGTATAACGCGGCCGTTTCACCGCGGCTGCAGCTATGTAAGAGCTCTTACAAATCTAAAAGTAAAATGAAAATCCCCCCCCCTAATAAATGATTCACAAACCCCGATAGTAACACTAAACACTAAACCCCAATACTAACACTAAGATTAACCCCAATACTAAAATGAACCCCCTAAACCCTAATACTAACCCTAATACTAACAAATTAACCCCCTAAACCCTAATACTAACCCTAATACTAACCCCCGACCCCTAATACTAAAATTAACCCCAAACACTAAAATGAACCCCAATACTAAAAATAACCCCCTAAACCCTAATTCTAACTAAACAAAAATCGGTAAAATACCTTTAGCGATGAAATGTCCCGCGATGAAATCTCCAGCTACGATCTGTCTTGTGCTGCAGAGTCGGTGGTGAAGTGGCTGCGTGGAAGCAGCCGCGATGAAGAGTCCCATCCCCGATATGTCCAACATCTGCTAAAGTGCTGCCATTATTCTATGAGCAACTATTGTCCCTGTGAGCTATTGGGTGGAATTATTATTTCCATGCTGTCTATATTAGCCGTAGACAAGTCAGCTTTCAGGAATATCCCTTCTGAGTTTGTTTTGTTCTGTGCTGTTAACATCAAGCAAACTTAAGTTAATGACATTCAGCAAAGCTGTAACGGTCTACTCAATAAAGAGAGAACTGCAGGGAATTGAGATGGGAATTTCAAACTTTAGGCCAAACTAGTCGAGTTGGGAAAATTTTCCAATGCAGCTGAATGGGGGAATTTTTTTTAACTGAGCCACACTGATAAATACTGAATATATTAGAAAAGATCATGGAACACCAGATGCCTCACGCGTTTTCGCACAGAGTGATGCTTAATCATAGGCCTATGTATATATTTTGCATATGTATTTTTCTATCAAGAAATCTTTTCTAAGAAATTCCGTATTTTTCATCAAAAGAGTGCCAATCCCAATATTTTTTCTGTTGCATAAAGAAGTAAGAAGGCTTCCTAGCGGTGGCAGCTCCATAATAGGGAGGTGTGTTAAATATTTGGTGCCCGTGTTTTCCAAAATTACATTTTCTTTTCTACCTTAAAGGGTCCGTCTGGAGCCCAAAATGCATCTTCCAGCAGGCAACCAATGAGAATAATTTAATTCAAATGAATGATATTTCCTGTCTCTCTGGTGATATCATCAGACAATGGGTTGCACTGTTAAGATATCCCACTGTGTACAAGAACAAGGTCACTTAGAGTCCACACAATGTATTCAATTCAAGGAGCACAGGAAGTGACTAAATTAAACTAAACTTCATATCCTCATTGTCTATATAATCAGTGCTGCCGCACCTGCAGTAAACATACTAAGTAATCACTGGGGGAGCATCAAATCACACTGAAAAAAAAGCTTGCACACTATACAAGAATTAATTTTTCATCTTGCACCAATGGGAGTTTGGGGACTAGACTGTCACTTTAAGCTTCAAATTCCCATCTGAATATCCTTATATAACCCTTTCAAGAGGCAATATAATGGAGAAAAGGAACACACTACGCTGTCATTGAAAGGTGAGATGAGTTTAGATGAACATTTCATCTGTCAGGATCTACCACGGAGTAGATCCCCCGAATACACTGTTCTGCTTACCTGTCCTCTCGCTCCCGTAGCGCGCACACTGCTGCCAATGAGAACTGAGGCGCGTCCCGATGACGTCACGCCCGTCGCGTTCACAGCAAACGCGGGAACATTTAAAAAGGAGAATCACCTTGCACTCCTTGCTTGGTGATTCTCATGTTCCTTGCCTCGCGTATATATTGTTGTTTCTCCTTATGTTATTGACCCTGGACTGTCCTCTGACCATTCTGCCTGCCTGTGCCCTCTGATCCTGGATTCCCTCTGACCATTCTGTCTGCCTGTGCCCTCTGATCCTGGATTCCCTCTGACCATTCTGCCTGCCTGTGCCCTCTGATCCTGGATTCCCTCTGACCATTCTGCCTGCCTGTGCCCTCTGATCCTGGATTCCCTCTGACCATTCTGTCTGCCTGTGCCCTCTGATCCTGGATTCCCTCTGACCATTCTGCCTGCCTGTGCCCTCTGATCCTGGATTCCCTCTGACCATTCTGCCTGCCTGTGCTCTCTGATCCTGGATTACCTTTGACCATTCTGCCTGCCTGTGCCCTCTGATCCTGGATTCCCTTTGACCATTCTGCCTGCCTGTGCCCTCTGATCCTGGATTCCCTTTGACCATTCTGCCTGCCTGTGCCCTCTGATCCTGGATTCCCTTTGACCATTCTGCCTGCCTGTGCCCTCTGATCCTGGATTCCCTTTGACCATTCTGCCTGCCTGTGCCCTCTGATCCTGGATTCCCTTTGACCATTCTGCCTGCCTGTGCCCTCTGATCCTGGATTCCCTTTGACCATTCTTCCTGCCTGTGCCCTCTGATCCTGGATTCCCTTTGACCATTCTGCCTGCCTGTGCCCTCTGATCCTGGATTCCCTTTGACCATTCTGCCTGCCTGTGCCCTCTGATCCTGGATTCCCTTTGACCATTCTGTCTGCCTGTGACCTCTGATCCTGGATTCCCTCTGACCATTCTGCCTGCCTGTGCCCTCTGATCCTGGATTCCCTCTGACCATTCTGTCTGCCTGTACCCTCTGATCCTGGATTCCCTTTGACCATTCTGTCTGTCTGTGCCCTCTGATCCTGGATTCCCTTTGACCATTCTGTCTGTCTGTACCCCACTGACCCTGGCTTGTACTTACACGTTAACCATCTCCCTGCTGGATTACAGTTGCTGTTTGTATCTACACGTTAACCATCTACCTGCTGGATTACAGTTGCTGTTTGATTTACACGTTAACCATCTACCTGCTGGATTACAGTTGCTGTTTGTATCTACACGTTAACCATCTACCTGCTGGATTACAGTTGCTGTTGATGCCTACGTGTTTAACCAATTCCCTACTGGATTACAGTTATTACTTATCACTGGTATCTGCACGCTTATTATTTCCCATCTGGATTAGAAACTTTGGTGTATGTTTCTGTATGACATTGCATACTGCTGGAGTATCATTGCTGCACATACCAGGTTCGTACCTACAGTGTGTTATCCTTTATTATTTCACATATATTGATTGTGTCTGCATCTAGGTCTCTATTCTGTTTCCAACACCCATCACATCATCTCTGACATGAAATGAGAAAACAACTGTGCACTCCACTCACCGGGTAGATGTAAAATGAGATGCTTTAATAGTGAAAAAAGTGTTCCAGAACAGACAAAAAAGGATAAATCCACGGATGATAGAGTCCACAGGAAGGCAGCCTAACGCGTTTCGCGTGAAAAACACGCTTAATCATAGGTGCGGTACCAGTGAGCACAGATATCCTATATACAGGTGATTAACCAATGGGATCTCAGTCCTATTATGTGTGGGGTGCATAGCGGTGTGTGATTTAACCCTAGAAGTGCTGGAAGGAAGTAAAGTGAAATGATGAGACAGTGGGGGAAAAAAATAGTATATATATGTGTGTGATGTGAAAAAAAAAGGAGAGACAGGAAAGTGCAAAAAACAATGTAAGGAAAAGTGTAAGTGAGAGAGAAAAGCAGATGAGAGAAAAAAAAAAGGAAAAAAAAAAGATTTTTTTTTGTATATATATATGTGTGTGATGTGAAAAAAAAAAAAAAAGAGACAGGGAAGTGCAAAAAACAATTTAAGAAAAAGTGTAAGTGAAAGAGAAAAGCAGATGAGAGAAAAAAAAAAAAAATGGTATATATATGTGTGTGATGTGAAAAAAAAGAGAGACAAGACAGGAAAGTGCAAAAAACAATGTAAGGAAAAGTGTAAGTGAGAGAGAAAAGCAGAAAAAATAATATATATGTGTGTGATGTGAATAAACACTTTTTTCACTATTAAAGCATCTCATTTTACATCTACCCGGTGAGTGGAGTGCACAGTTGTTTTCTCATTTCATGTCTGATTTTAGCACCTGATCAGTGCTGTGGAGCACCCACCACGGCAAGGATATTTGTCATAAGTCTTTGGAGCCGGTATAGCTGCTTATACTTCTGAACATTTCATCTCGTCAATTTAGTGATGATACATTGTTCAGTGGACAAACCTGGTGAGTTTTCACTACTAAGTCCTCAGGTTTGTCCACTGCACAGTGTAAAGCTAAAATAATGAGTTGAAATGTTCAACTCACCTTTAAGTGACTAACCCCATTAGAGTTGAAATCCAGGAAGAAATATTGATAGACGAAGGGGGGTTATGTACAAAAACTCCAAGGGGTTTGATAAAAAAGCGCAATCGCCATTTGCTTTCAGCGCCTGATTTTTAGATAATGCAGAGTCCCGAAATTTGTCAAGACTCCGCTTTCTACATTGGCGCAAACGCCAATTGCGCTAGTATTTGGTGAGATCTGCGTGTGTGCCGTGTTTATACATGCCCGCCTACGTCTCTTTATGACCCGCGTTCCATCTCCCACACGCCAATGATACATCCTTCACTGAGTCAGATCCTTTTCCAGTGACAGGACACTGATAGGGTTAATAACAGGCAGGATGGACAGGCATTTTGCCAAAAAAAAAACAAAAACAAAAAACCCCTGAAGCTTTCAGTTTCGTTTCCCACTGATGAAACCATAGTATAATAAGAATTTCCTCATCATGTCTAATCTGTGACAGCTGCAGCAGGGAGTGTCTGTTAGTGAAGCAATCACCAATACGTGGGCTGATGAAATTATTCCGAGTTATTTATAGTAGTCTAAATAGCAGGATGAGCTCACACTGAAAATATCTGGCTTTGTTAGCACAGGTCTTTCCTTTATTCCTTGCTCACTCTCTCAGGATCTGCACTAGTATAACTTGAAAGTGCCACATCAACTCACCTGCAACTCACCTTTGCTTTTATTGAATAGCCCCTCTTAGTCCAATTATAGAGTTGCCACATCAGGCATTTATTTGCCCCGGTATTCTACTACAAAGTCAGGTGAACTCACTAACCCCCCCTCCCCTCACTGCCCCAAGCTTTTTTCAAATTTAAAAAAAGAATACAGTTAAAGCAAATTAAAAAAAGTGTTTAAATCAAACTCAAAATATAAATGACTATTATTCATTTAAACTTGCGTATTTGTGTTTGTTTTGTTTATCAGGTATATCCACACCTCATACATTTCCACAGTTAATGGAACCATTTTGTTTCCACACTGTGATTTGTTGCATTGTATCAATGTTGGCATCTACACTTTGGAAGTAAAATGGTTCATCCCTACACATTACGTGATAGTAGGGGGGTACACATATCATTACAGTTGTTGGTAAAGATGGATATCCAGTTATGTGATGTTTCTGTGTGAACAAAAGCACTTTAAGAGCTTTTGTAGTGCCCTTTAGAGGGCTTTAAGGTTGAATCTCTCGCTTAAATAATGAATTGGGCTGGTTCCAACTATGTAACCCGAATGTGTGTTTGGGGCTTATCGCTGCATATTGGGTAGCTGAAAATCTATGGTTTTCATGGTGAAAAAGTTCCCAAACCGAATCCCTTAGATGCTCCGGTTTCCCACTGGCCCAACCAGCAGATTTACCTAATTCTGGGATACTGAGTAGCCACATTTCGGAGATTTGTGAAATTCAGATTAAGTGCCCATCCTGAATCCATTTGATAGGTGTATAATGAGTCGACCCTAGAGATTCTGCCCTTTACGGGTTGAATGCCTCTGTGCTGGTATTTTGCATAATGTGGGTTCTCTTGAGGCCTAGATGAAGGCAATGTCAGTCTCGGTGAGAATGCGAAAGGGACTACCCCCAAAAATGGGAATAGAAAGGAGGGCAGGAAACAACAGTTAGATCTTATCTGGATGGGATTGTGTATAGGTATACTACACTATACCTTGAAGAAGCGAGGAAAAGTGTAAATACAGAATAAAAACTGTGAATACACTCAATACATTCCCAAATATCCAAAAGAAGAGAGACAATAAGGCTAAATAAATTGTAAGCACTTGTGTGAATAAAACACTTAAATATAGTGCAATAGAAGTACTTGGAATAAAGTGCAATATAGACTGAAAAAAGTAGTGAAAAAATTATAAATATCAATGTGGCAAATCTAGCAATAGATATAAACTGATAATAGAACAAATGTAAATATTACAATATCATGCAATAGAATGATACAAAATAAATAAAGTCCAAAAAATAGTCTTCAATAGCTTGCTCCAAAAGAATGTGTAACCTGAAAGAAAATAAAACAAAAAATAGTGTGTACCATAAAAATAGGTTTAATAGCGCATAAAAAAAAAGTAACTTACAAGATACAGTGGAAAATAAGACGAATAGCGAAAAATGAACTGCCAATGTGCAGCCTTCTCTCTTCAAACGAAGCGCTGGTGGTGATAAGCCGATGAACTCCAAGCCTTTTCTTCAACTCCGCTACCTCCTTCCATCTACACGGTGACTAGTCCGGCCGGCTTATCACCACCAGCGCTTCGTTTGAAGAGAGAAGGCTGCACATTGGCAGTTCATTTTTCGCTATTCGTCTTATTTTCCACTGTATCTTGTAAGTTACTTTTTTTTTTATGCTCTATTAAACCTATTTTTATGGTACACACTATTTTTTGTTTTATTTTCTTTCAGGTTACACATTCTTTTGGAGCAAGCTATTGAAGACTATTTTTTGGACTTTATTTATTTTGTATCAGTCTCGGTGAGAGACATACAGCCTCCAAACACTGAAACAGAGTGAAAATGCATTTCTGAGTAATATTCCTCTCACACATTTGTAATCTTATGACAGACCCTTACCTTCCAGTCATAAAATAAAACTACTTGACGTGATACAAACATCACAAACATACCATGCCCTCTGGGCTGGCGCTACCCTAAGGCCACAAGGGGGGGGGCGGGAAAATCCAAATTCCCCCACCCCCCAGGCCCGCTATAACCGCGGCTGTGAGGGAAGCGTTGTGCGCTCCCCTCCATCCGCGCGGCTTCAATGTAGTTTGATTAAAAAAAAAAGTGACCGGAGTTACTCTGGTCGCATTCTTTTAACAAACTTTATTGAAGCCGCGCGGCTGGAGGGGAGCGCACAACAACAATTGGTTCCAACTCACACTTTATACATATGTATCCATTCTTTACCTTGGGTGTGAATACAATAAATCCAACACAAATCTGTATCCACGCTAGCTTTCCTGTCCTGCCAAAAATGTATATAAAATCAATGAGCAAAATGACAGGACATACAAGCAAAAAAAAATATATCAAGGCAATGCGTGCTCATTATTCCTAAGCATCCAAAAATGTATATGACATCACTTAGCAAAATAACAAGACATTTACAAACATGCCTTGATGTTTCTTTTCTTTTGCTTGTAGCCTTTGGGGACATTTATTTTTTATACCTTGTTTCTGTTTAGGGTACCTTTAATACTAAATTGGGTTTGGTATAATTTGTAATCAGGAGTGGATAAAAAGAACTTAGGCCTTGGTGGGACCTTTGGTTTGCCTAATGTACAAAATATAATCTGGTGGTGACATCAAAGTATGGGTGGGGGTGACCAGTTGGAGGATAAGTGTAGTCATCCCACCCTCTGTCACAGGTTAACTGAAAAGTGAGGTTCTGCCAGCAGTTTACAACATTACAATACAAATTTGTTAGGGGGCTGGGAGGTTTATGCACACTTTCCCTTTTCCTGGAATACTGTTAATTAGAAAATTGAAATACTTTCTAAGAGACCCACTTCTACACTGGGGACTTGCTCCAGCACCCACTTTGAACTCAGGACTTTCTGCTGCACCCACTTTGAACTCAGAACTTGCTCCTGCACCCACTTTGAACTCAGGAATGGCTTCTGCACCCACTAGATCTTAGGACTTGCTCCTGCACCCACTTTGAACTCAGGATTTGCTTCTGCACCCACTTTGAACTCGGACCTTGCTCCAGAATCCAGATTTACAGTGAGCAATTGCCCCAGCAACTTTGCACTTAGTACTTGCTCCAAATTCCACTTTGCACTCAGGACTTACCACAGAATGAACTCTGCACTCAGGACTTACCCCAGGATACAAGTTTAGTGACAGACAAGTGGGTCCAAGGGTAGCCTAGGTCCCCTATAGTGACAACTTGTGCAACCTCTATAGTTACGCCACTACATATGATTCTTCTATGACCTGAACACCTATACATTTGTGTTTGATATGTCAATGGCTATTCTCAACCTATCCTTGATTCAACATCAGAGTGGTTATTAGTTTCCTTCCCACATTAAAACATCCTCTATCTTGAAAATGTGCATGTGCTTTTGCCTACTCAATGAGTCAGTTTGTGATTACATCAGCTCTCCCCACACTCAGTGCTGGCAGCAATATGTTCAGCCTTACCCGTCTATTGAGCCTTCGGTCTCAGCTTGCCTAAGTCTTTAGAGGATTCCAAATAGTATGGATCTCTGTAGGACTGTTTAGTCATTAGGAAATATCAGAGTAGCAAAATCCTTATTGGTATAGTGGTATAGTACAAATAAAAGGAATAGAGTCAGGAACAATCAGCAAAATATTCCTAGGAAGTAAATACTGAATGGCATCACTTATAGAATGAAGACCTGTGACCTATGACAGTTAAAGAGCAGGACACCGAGTTCATATAGGACTCAAGCCGCAAGATAACGTTTGAGAAATTGTAGTATATTGGTGACTGCAGCATATATCTGAAGCAAAGCTTGTACTCACTGGAGGATGCTAAGCAGATTAATACTAGTGTACACTAGGAAACTGGAGCACACTTTTTTAAGAGGGCGGCAGACAACTCTGAAGCACAGACAGTAGCCAAGCTTGTAATTCACAGGGCAGTAATAGTCCAAATAGCTTATTCTTGGAATGAAGTCAAGCACACTAGTGATACACAGGAGCCAGCAACAAAGAAGGGGTGTATCTTTTGACATCATCATGCAGGCTCTGCCCACAGTTGTAAAGTAAGACTTGTTGGAAGATTTTGGAGAATGTTGCATCATGGGTAAAAATCACAAAATGGATGCAGGAGATAGACACCTAATTTTATTTTTACTTTTATATGGAATGAATTGAAACAAAGGAAACAAACTAACAGTGGCATATGTCATATATATGGCTTATATATGTGTTTGTTTTAAATGCACAAGTAATCGAGTTACATTTTATGTAACTGGTAACAGGGGCGGGCTGGGCCGGGGGGGCAGGGTGGCAATTGCCCCCCAGGCCGCCCTAAGCTATGTAAAACACGGCCGCTGGGCCAGTGTTTAAAAAAAACAAAAAAAAACGCACTTGCAGGCAGAGACTGAGAAGGGATCGGAAGATCCCCTCTCACCTCCGCTCTGCCTGCAAAGCTGCACGGGGAGCCGAACAGGCAGCACAGAGAAACCTCCGTGCTGCCTGTTCGGCTCCCTGTGCAGTCTGACACGGAAGTGCCGACAGTCACGTGATCGGCGCTCTGACGTCAGACGCGCGCCGATCACGTGACCTGTCGGCACAACCGCCGGGAGGCCGAACAGGCAGCATGGAGGGACCATGCTGCCTGCCACCAGGGAAGTCCTCCTGCCACTAGCCACCAGGGAAGTCCTGCCACTAGCCACCAGGGAAAAAGGTAAGGGGGGGGGGGGGCAAAAAACACTGGCATATTATTGGGCAAATTGGCTGGGGCATATTACATGGCAAATAAGACTGGCATATTATTGGGCAAATTGGCTGGGGAATATTACATGGCAAATAAGACTGGCATATTATTGGGCAAATTGGCTGGGGAATATTAAATGGCAGAATAACACTGGCATATTATTGGACAAATTGGCTGGGGAATATTACATGGCAAATAAGACTGGCATATTATTGGGAAAATTGGCTGGGGCATATTACATGGCAAATAAGACTGGCATATTATTGGGCAAATTGACTGGGGCATATTACATGGCAAATAAGACGGGCATATTATTGGGCAAATTGTCTGGGGCATATTACATGGCAAATAACACTGGCATATTATTGGGCAAATTGGCTGGGGAATATTACATGGCAAATAAGACTGGCATATTATTGGGCAAATTGGCTGGGGAATATTAAATGGCAGAATAACACTGGCATATTATTGGACAAATCGTCTGGGGAATATTAAATGGCAGAATAAGACTGGCATATTATTGGGCAAAATGGCTGGGGAATATTAAATGGCAATTAACACTGGCATATTGGGCAAATTAGCAGGGGCATATTAAATTGCAGATAACCTTGGAATATTATTGGGCAAATTTACTGAGTCATATTAAATTGCAGAATAACTCTGGCATATTATGGGACAAATTGGCTGGGGAATATTAATGGCAAATAATATTGGAAATGTGTATGTAATGGGGTGATGGAGGCATGTAAATGTGGTGATGGGGCATGTCCTGGTGTGCAATGTGGGTTATGGGTCATGTCGTAGGTGTGCAACGTGGGTGGGGGGGGGGTGCCCAAATTTTGGGATATTGGGTGTCTAAATCCTGGCATATTGAGGGGCATAATCCTGGCATATTGAGGGGGAAATCCTGGCATATTGAGGGGGCATCATCTTGGCATATTGAGGGGAAAATCCTGGCATATTGGGTGTCTAAATCCTGGCATATTGAGGGGCATAATCCTGGCATATTGAGGGGCATAATCCTGGCATATTGAGGGGCATAATCCTGGCATATTTAGGGGAAAATCCTGGCATATTGAGGGGGCATCATCTTGGCATATTGAGGAGAAAATCCTGGCATATTGAGGGGCATAATCCTGGCATATTGAGGGGCATAATCCTGGCATACAGAGGGGCATAATCCTGGCATTTTGTAAGGGAAAATTCTAGCATATTAAATGGCAAATCCTGGCATATTGTGGGGGAAAATCCTGGCAATATTCGTTATAAAACAAGGAAAAGATGGCCGTGGATGGGGAGGCGATTCGATGATGCAATGGGCCACTTGACTGGATTTGCCCCCCCAGGCCTAAGGCTGCCAGCCCTCCCCTGAATGGTAATAATAATTAAGTGTTGTGTCGCAGTACTTTTGTCCATATAGCGTATGTCAATATACATAGTTTAAACATGCAAGAAGTGAGCTCCAGACAGCTGATACAGTGTCAGAGGAAACTGGAGCTCCCACACGGGGTCAGATAATACTGAAGTCATGTGGAGTATGGCCAGAGATATGTCAGAAGAGACTCCAGCAGCTGTTAGGCCTGAGACAACTTAGCTGCTAACGCTGATGTAACAATGCCAAATGTATTTTTTTTACTAAAGTAGCATCTAAACTACCTCAAATTTTTTTTTGTGCTTCTGATCCTAACATCTCGTGCATTTTGCAACACACATTGGTCACGTGGCCTATAACCTATATCCTTCTTTATCCACTGACAGTGAGAAACGGTCCCAGGGATAAAAACGGAGAAAGAGGCTATGCACCAGGACAGGGATTACAAGATGGCATCCAGTGAACATTTCTATGAGAAAAGGTAATGAGTTGACACCGAGATGTGAAAGCTGTTTGGATTTTCACGGACAGAACCACCGAGAAGATTCCACTGAACTCTTAGTTGACGTTTCTCATTGAAAAAAAGCACATGTAGAGAAATATTAAAAGTGTGAAAAGGTACTTTCTAATGTAAAATATAGCATTTGCTAATACCATATCAATTTCACAGTGTTTCAGGCCTTCACGATCAGCCTGGAGAGAGGAAGCCACAATTTCCTCTATCAATCTCAGCACATTTGATCTATACCATTCTTTTCAAGAAATCGAAACCATATAGCCATGGAAAAGTTTCAATTCTGAAGGAGAGCTAGGGCAGAAAGAAGGAACTTCAAATTTGTGGTTCTAAAGAACAATGCCCACATATATTTAACCCTAGGACTTTTGTCTGTTTGTGGAGCAATAGTTCTTAAGCTACATAACCTCCACTTTAGGCTCCACTTGATCATTTATATCATTTATTCTCTACATTCACAGTATAAGCAGTTGAGTTGAGGTTGACAAAGACCCTTTAAAAAAAAAATGATTTTGGATGATGTTGCATAATGGGAATTATTCATAAAATGGAGCCAGGAGATTTTCCTTTTATATGTAATTAATTCAGTCGTATTAAACAAAACCCAATTGCATATGATTTATATACCGTATGTGTTTGTTTTAAATGACCAGGTTATCTATTTACCGCTTATGTAAGCGGTAGTGTCCCTTTAAAACAGTTTTTCATCTTAATTTATGCATTTGCATACAATTTAGCTAACACAATGTATAGATAGTTTTTTTTTATTTCTACATTCACAGTCCCTGTAGCTTTTGTTTCTTTGAAAGACGCAAAAGTTTAAAATGTACTGCTTCTTGATTTCTGCTACCCTTATATTGCTCACGTAACCCATAATTGGCAACAATCCCAGATTTTAGATAAAAGTGGTGGTGGACCCCACTAAAGAGGAATAATTTTTAAAAGCAGCTGCCTAAAACCATAGGTGCCTATGATTAAGCCCCTGTGTGGGTGAAACATGTTAGGCGGGTGAGCATCTTGCTTATTTGTACTTGCTGTTTTGATACCGATTTATGTGCTTTTAATGGGTTAAATAAAAGTTATTTTTTACTTTATGGTCCAGCCTCAGAAGCTATTTTTCCTGCTGATCCTGCAAACCTCTTTTTTTTCTTTTTTTTATAGTACATACTTGGCATTTTAGTTGAGCAGCAGTGGAATCTGCTGCAATTGGATCTAACGTGACGGGTTGAGTCTACTAAAGCTGCATGAGCTATAAATCCTAATCCAGGATTTTATATCTAGGATAGCCTTGTGCCTATCCCACGCATTCTTAAACTCCTTCACTGTGTTTACCTCTACCACTTCTGCTGGAAGGCTATTCCATACATCCACTACCCTCTCAATAAATAATACTTCCTGATATTACTGTATACTGTGACCCTGCCTCCTGCGCTTTAGTCCATCTGTCTGTCTATTAGTCCTTATATAACCTAAAATTGATATGTCTATATATACTCATATATAGCATAAATAGTATAGAATGAACTACATATTAGTACTAATATTTAGACCTACCATCATATGGGGTGGCACTGACAGGTCCTTAACAGAAACAGCTTACCTGGAAGGGTGGGGTTGCCACCCAGCCGGTAAAAAAATGGCTTGAGCCCAATGTTAAGTCTATGGGTGCATGGCATGGCCAGTATTTTTTTGGAGGAAAAGGAGACAACCCTATGGAAGAGGGAACAAAACAAGTGGCCAAGGATCTATCAACTACAATAGATGCATTTAAAAATGGTCTGGATGTTTTCTTTAAAAAAAAAGCAGAACATACAGGGATATTAATAATAGAATAAGCATTAGTAATAGAGATTATTGATCCAATGTGAAACCTGATTGCCCTTTGGAGTCAAGAAGGAATTTTTCCCCCAGGAGGCAAAGTTCAAAATATCTTCCTTAGGGGTTTTTGCCTTCTTTTGTATCAAAAGCTCTTTTTTCAACCTAAATTACTATGTTACTATGTTATTATGTTTACGTTTGACATGTTGTGCATTTCTGTGGATAGTCCCTAATTATCTGACAAATGTCCTAGATGTTTGATTTTGATCAACTATATCCATGGTATTTGGTGTGTTGAATACTAAGAATGTTTTGTGATTTTTAGCACTTTGAACTTGTATTTTGCATGCTTATGTTTCTTCTTTATTTACTCTAGCACTGTGGAGTCTCCTGCTTATGACATCACCTGTGGCACGGGATGCAAATGAACTGCTTTTCAGTACAAAATGTGTAATTTGCATACCGTGCCACAGGTGATGCCATAAGCAGGAGACTCCACAGACACGTTTAAAACACATTTTTCTCCAAATTTATACATTTGATTGCAGTTTTGCTAATATAATGAATAGATCATTTTCAATCTTTTTTTTATGCTCTACATTCGCAGTAGAACAATGTACTGGTGACACAGTCTCTTTAATTTTAATCGGCTCAGATCTACATAGAATCATTGACACTTATTAACATCTTGAGATGGGACTATCCACCAGCTAACTGACCTAGAAATCTTCTGGGAAATATTGGGAATATAAATTTGCATGCATCACAGTTGGTTTGGTTAGATAAACAGCTTTAAGGGTTAACTTATACGGTTAATCAAGTTTAATTTTCCAAATATAAATATTTTTAATGAAACAGAAGGTGGTAGAAAAAAAAAAAAAAAAACACTATACCTTTTTCAATCAGGGTTGACTGCAGATATCCTAGGTCTCCTACCTGGCCTGGACTGGGACAAAAAATAGGCCTGGGTATTTAAGACTGAGCTGCCCATTTTTATTTTTTATTTTTTGTTAAACCAAATGGCCAATTATGACAAATATAATATACTGGTGTCTTGCTGTCTGTAAGCCCTGCCTACTTAAAAGGGTACTTTAAGCACCAATGCAACTGTCGCTTAATGAAGCAATCACCAAACCGCCTTTGCCTCTAATTCGCTATTACTGATCGCTATACATGCGCTCAGACAGCTTAAAAAATAATTACCCTAGCGGGTGCAAAACTAATAAAAATAACCAATAAATATGAAGACAGATAAAAATAGCATTGGCATCAATATCCTTGCGTAAGCAGTGATCTATGGCAAGGAAGGGGTTAATAGCTCTTAGAAGAGACTTTGTAGTACTGTAATAAATTACAGTACAAAAAATGAACCCCGGAAAAATGCACAAACAGCAAAAAACATGCTGATGTGCAAGATCCCTGCATGATTGATGGCAGGGAAGGGGTTAAACACAGGGAATGACTTTTATAAAGGCCATTGGGTCTCAATTTTTTATTATTATTATTGTTTTATTGTAGTTTTTTTTATTTTAAGTTATTTTCTCTTACTTTTACTACTTTGATCTGTCTCCCTCACTCTAAAAATGTGAGGAGCGGGAGGCAGATCCTAAGTGGTCAGATCAATATTGGGTTAAAATTGATCTGACCAGGCAGTGGGGATGCTCATCTGAGCATCTCCACTTCCTGTCAGTCTGCCTGGCAGTCACAGATAGCCTCTGTGATGAGGCAATCGCGTGACAGCCTTCAGAGCACAGGAAGCAGCTACTTCCTGCTTCCTGTGCTCTTGCCCTTAGAAGGACAGCGCCATCTTGGTCACCCAGATCGTGCTTTTTTTTAAGTGCTGCTGACTGCCTCAGCTTGCGAGGCGAGTCAAGTCAGTAACACTTGCAGAGCCATAGGAAGCGATAAAATTTGCTTCCTATGCTCATTTTAACACCCGTTGGTTTAAAGGCACTGCACCTTTAAACCCGGCATTTTAATCGCTCTCCGGAGCGATCAAAATGCCGGCGGGTATTTTTTTTGTATTGCACGATGCATCCACATGGAAGCCTCGTAGAAATACCAGTGGAGCACTGAAAGCGGGGAAAAAAAATCACTTTCAGTGCTTGTTTTACTTCAGGACGGACTAGGTCCATCCTGTGTCGGCAAGGGGTTAAAGTGTTGGCTCGAAAGGCGCGGCCCACCAGGCAAATGCCCTGTGTGCCCGATGGCCAGTCTGGGCCTGTCTCCTACTCATTGTCAACACCAAGGGACGGTGTGGAGGAGCCATGGGACATGATATCAGGCAATACCTCTAGCTGGACCATTGCTTAGCTCATTTATTATTGGGGCCACTTAACTGGTGTTTAATTTTCAGTACATGTGTGCTTCATGTGCAAGTGAACTATCTTATGGACATTTAATCTCACCATTTTACCTGAATACAATGCCAACAAGTTGCTCACACTGAATTTATGTAATATAGAACATTTATAGGGCTGGTGCTGCCAAAATGATCCGTTAATCGAAAACATCCGTTATCCAAAATGCTGCTGGTCCCAAGAATTTTGGATAAGGGAATCTCAACCTGTTATATCAAAAAAAAAAAGAAACTTAACCTTTTAAGTATGCGTGTAGATACATATATGCAGCCTGGTTAAAGCCTAATGCAGAGGCGAAACGCGTAGCGAGATACCACTGCCGCCTTTTGAACTTTCCTGCTATTTTGCTGTTCGTTTTGGACTTTTATGGCTGAAACTTTCAAGTCTTCCGCTTTTGCTACCATTGAAATGTTTGCTTGCACCTTGTACTTTCTGAACGTTTCAAGCTGACGTGTAATAATTTTGTTTAGTATTAAAGCTACTTCCTTTTATCCTACTAATCGATTCCTTCATGTATCATTATATGTGTTCTTATGTTTGCATATGAGACCATCATCTGCATATATCTATATAGTTAAAAGGTTGCTAAGTTCCGTTTTTTTTTTATATTATTAGTTCCACCGAGTGCCCTCTTTCACGCCTTGGTTTTCGTATGTACTTTGATTTTGTGTGGTTTAGGGTTACACACTGTTTGAGATGCAGCTGGAGTATGGTCGAAGCTCTGGATCCACTCCCCTTTTTTTTGTTTATTCTTCTGCCCCCACCCGTCCTTATATCTCCCTCTCCCCCCCTCCCCACCTTTCCAAACTCATTTTTCCCAGGTCTTTGTATATCATGCTAATGAGGTTTAAATGCACCCCAGGACATACCCCATCGCCCACTTTGCACATCCATGACTTACCCTTGCCTCTCAGGACATGGCCAATCTCCTGCATTGCACATCCAGGAATTATCCCTGCCCCCCAGGACCCCTGCCCCCAATACATAGGGTTGCCACCTGACCGATATTTTACCGGCAGGCCGGTAAAAAAGTGGCTTGGGGCTAATGTTAAGTCTATGTAGGCAGTAGCATGGCCTGTATTTTTTTGTAAAAAAAGGTGGCAACCCTACCAATACATGCCTCATCACCCACATTGCACACCCAAGACTTACTCCTAACCTCCGAGGACATGCTCCCTCACCAATATTACACATCCATGAATTATCCATGGGCCCCAGGACATGCCCCCTCACCCACACTGCACATCCCATCCAGGAATTACTCCTGCCCCCCAAGACATGCCCCATCACCCACATTGCACATCCACTTACCCCTGACAAGCCATAATTGTTGGCTTATTAGAAATGCCTTAATATTTCACCAGTCATGCGGAGAGCTTTTAGTTTCTTAATAGTAAAAGCGTGTAGGTAACAGAAGGAATCCACCTTTTCCATTACATTATTTTCACTATGAATTATATTCTGGAAAGTCTGAGCAATGATTTCATCCAATTGAAAGTATCATGAATATAAGTGAAATAGAGAAAAAAAAATCTCCTATTTTTGTAAAGGAAAATACAAAATGTTGTGAATATATAATGCAGTCCAAACAGGCATGCAAATATAAATGAGATTTTTTTAAATTAGAGCCTATTTTCTGCTTCTTAGAGACTGACCGTGGATAGTAGTTGTGGAATAGTACAGCAAATAATGGGTGTACAATGTAATGTGTGGCCTGTATGATCTTCACATGGCCTACAGCCAGGTCTGGAGCAAGGATTTCTATGGCAAAACCGGATTTTCCTGCCCCCTTGGCTCAGGGTGGAACCTATATTTGGCTCCGCTTCCATTTGCCATCTGTATGTACGTGAGTGTACAATTTAATGTAGAGAAGGAGACTATACACAAATCTACATTGCCTTGCCACTAATTATTCTACGTTGTAAGATCTTCACATAGCTTACAGCTTTCTTTTTTACTTATGATCCATTCCAACAGTCCCTGCAAGGCTTCTCTTGAGTTACCCAATTGCCAACAGTTTTTTTGGGTTAAATCGTGTCAAATTCAGGTCTGTCCCAGCATTAATACTACCTATTGTAAGGGGACGGGTTACAGGTGACATAGGACCCTAAGCGCCCATAGATTATGTTCAGGAGTTCATTAGCAGGATATGGAGTCACAGGGCCCGGTGCAGGGTAACCGCACTCCCTCGGAAGCTTGAGGCTCCAGGTTTGGGCCCTGTGGTATCTGCCGCTGTATCCAATATGAACAGAGCAGGAATTGAAGAAACCTTGAACAGAATGATGCAGGAGATAGCCTCTGGTATGGAATAGGCCAGGGGATAGCCCTCTGTTATGGCATAGGCCAGGGGATAGCCCTCCGGTAGGGCAAGGTCAGGGGATAGCCCTCTGGTAGGGCAAAGGCCAGGGGATAGCCCTCTGGTAGGGCATAGGCCAGGGGAGAGCCCTTTGGTAGGGCATATTACATTAACAGTTTTTAGACAGGATTCAGGATAGAATGTGTTTGTGAATGTGTGCTGGTTAAGTGTGTCTATGAATGAGTGTCTATAAATGAGTGTCTGTGAGTGTGTGTGCTGGCTGTGTGTCTGTGAGTGTGTTGCCTGAGTGTGTCTATGAATAAGTGTGTGCTGTCTGAATGTGATTGTGCGCTGATTGAGTGTGCCTGTGAGTGAGTGTGTGCGTACTGATTGTGTCTATGAATGAGTAGGTGCTGGCTGAGTGTGTCTGTTAGTGAGTGTATATATATATGTGTGTTAGTGTTCACATTTAGGACACAGCAATACGGATTTATTGAATAATTATTGGACAAATACAATTCTAGGATTGCTACATGCTGGGATTTAAGTCTGATCTTAAAATATGCGATTTTTACAGTTCATTCTCATTATCGCTTGCCTATATTCTATTTAATTATGTGTGTCCACGAGGGCCTCATTATTAAATAAAGTGTGCTTTTTAAAAATAATAGTGAATATATTTTTAACCATTTTCCCTTTCCAGCAACACTATCTCATACCTTCCAACATTTTGGCCCTGCGTTCCAGGTTGTGGGGGAATATGTCACCACAAAAAAAGGTCATGTGACATCCTCAAACATTGGTTTACCCCATGACTTTGAGCTCCAATTCCCCTGGTGCTCATTTCTTACACATTTAAGCTATGTCTAATATACATAAACCAAAAGTTGGTTGTGAAAAGTGCAAGCATTCGCAATCCCTGGCCTGATCCGGATTAAACAAGGCTGGACTCAAAAATCCATGACTATCATGGCATATCTGGGACTGCTGGCAGCTATGCCATAGTAATAAAAATATTATCTTAGGTCTGTGGTTATGGAGAAGTGAAATTAATTAATTCAACATCATTTCCTTTTATAGGATGTATAGAGGATGTACATTATATACAATTTTAGTGTCTGTTAGTCAGAGTGTTGCTTGAAGGATATGTAGCTGGGTTGCTGTGATTTCCAGGAAACGCTTTAATACCAAAGAAACAAGTGAAAGTAATAATAATACATTTTGAAATAGCACGTTTATTCCCTGAGGCTTCTTAAAGCATGTTAGTCCACATTCTGAGAAAAAAAACAAATATGCATATCATAATACAGGCTATCTATTATTACTTTATGGCGCTCATTTTACCAAACCTAGAAGGTGTCTGTATTTGGAGGGGTGTGTACCAACTGAGTTATAGCCCCACTTAATTACACTTGTTTTATCAACCCCCAGAAGGTTACAGGGGTGAGCTGACCCTGATAACTTATCCTCAACTAGGGTTGCCACCTGGCCGGTATTTTACCTGCAGACCGGTAAAAAAATTGGCTTGAGGCCGATGTTACGTGTATGGAGACAGTACCAATGCCGCTATTTTTTTAAAGAAAAGGTGGTAACCCTACCCTCAACTTAATGAAAATCATTGACAATGCATAAAAATACAGGGCCTTGTTTATTGAAGAGGTATTTACCAACTTAAAATGGGAATGTGCAAAATAATAAGTCATATTTAACTAAAACATTGGATTAAGTGTAGCATTTTTTAAAAAGAAATGCTTTAAGGAAATAATAGAAATAAGGTAAATACTGAGCCTTTTGTGCCTGCATAGCTCTATCACGGGGCTGACATTTTGCTTAGAATCTTGGGTCAGATGAAGCTAGCTCTGACCCAAGATGTCAGTCCCCCTGATGAAGCTATACAAAACAAACAGGGCTTGGTAAGGTTTTTTTTTGTTTTTTTTTAAATTTTTAAATTAAAGAATTTCTATTTAAGATGCCTTCATTTGATGCAATCTTTCAATTTAAAGGACGTCTCTCAACCTTTAACTAACATTGTATTAAATAAGGAAACACATCCTAATACGTATCAGGCCCTCTATTTTGTGTGATATCTATTTCTATGTACCTGAGGAGAACTGTTTGGGAGTATATTTTACTCACTTCTTCATAGAACGTAATAAAGTTAATTTGGCAAAATCTGTCTTTGACAAAGCCATGTTGGCTCCTGCTAATGAAATTCCAGTTCACTATAAAAATATCTAGAATACCGTATTTGCTCGATTATAAGTCGAGGTTTTTTTCAGAGCAAAGTCACACACACACACACACACACACTCTCCCATCAGCACTTACCTTTCCCTGGCAGGCAGGCAGCATGGTCCCTCCATGCGATTGTGCCGACAGGTCACGTGACTGGGCGCGCATATGACGTCAGCGCGCCCGTCACGTGACTGTCGGCACTTCCGTGTCGGCACACTGCACGGGGAGCCGAACAGGCAGCACGGAGGTTTCTCTGTGCTGCCTGTTCGGCTCCCCGTGCAGCCTGGCAGGCAGAGCGATGGTGGGGGGGGATCTTCTGATCCCCTCTCACCTCTGTCTCTGCCTGCAAGCGCGGTGGGGTTTTTTTTTTATTTTTAAAGGGCCGGATTTTTTTTTTTTTTTATTTTTTTTTTTCCAGTGCTGGGGGGCGCTGCCGCCCCCCAAAATTTGCCGCCATAGGCATCCGCCTAGGATGCCTCGCGGTAAATACAGCACTGCCGACACGGCAGACTATTATGACGGACCAGCTGTCCGTCATAATAGACTGCCGTGTCGGGCAGCATGGAGGATGTCTGCAAGTATCGTGCAGACATCCCCCGGCTGCCCCCACTAGCCACCAGGGATCAAGGTAAGGGGAAGGGAGGGAGGGGGGCAGAGAGACAGGGGGAGGGAGGGAGGGGGGCAGAGAGACAGGGGGGACAGAGAGACAGGGGGAGGGAGGGGGACAGAGAGACAGGTGGAGGGAGGGGGACAGAGAGACAGGGGGGACAGAGAGACAGGGGGGAGGGAGGGGGGCAGAGACAGAGTCAAGGGGAGGGAGAGGGTTAAGAGACAGAGACAAGGGGAGGGAAGGGGTTAAGAGACAGACAAGGGGAGGGAAGGGGTTAAGAGACAGAGACAAGGGGAGGGAAGGGGTTAAGAGACAGACAAGGGGAGGGAAGGGGTTAAGAGACAGAGACAAGGGGAGTGAGGGGGTTAAGAGACAGGCAAGGGGAGGGGGGAGAGAGAGAAAAATGGGGGCAAGGGAAAGAGAAAGGCAGCATTGGCACATAAAAAGAAATAAAAACTAGAAATACATTTTTTGATATCATAATTTTTTATTAAAAAAGCAATTTACATGTGAATATATACAAGTTTAACTTTTTTCCTATAGGGTAGTCTTATATTCAGGCTTTTAGTTTTTTTCCTAAAGGAATATCCAAAGTTTGGGGGGTCGTCTTATAATCAGGGTCGTCTTATAATCGAGCAAATACGGTATATTCCCTTAGCAACCCTTCACAAAGTTTCCCCACCACAGATGTCAAGCTTACAGGTATGTAATTGCCCGGCTGGGATTTTGATCCCTTTTTAAATATGGGCACCTCATCGGCTTTACGTCAATCTGCCGGAAATAAAAGAACTCCTGCAAATCAAAAATAATAGTCTGGCCAGGACCTGGCTTAGCACTCTAAGTACCCATGGATGTATACCATCGGGCTGTTGGGCTTTGCCTGCCTTAACTTCTTTTTTGCTTTTACACTTTTTATTGTGTCAACCAATCTCATGCTTGCTGTGACTGTTCTTGTCCATCGGTTCTTCCTTGGTAAAAACAGAAAAGAAATTATTTAAAATGTCTGCTTTCTCTCTGTCTCCACTGAATATCTCACCCATTTCAGATAACAAGGACCCAACATATTTAGCCTTTAATGTTTTGGTATTTATATCCCGTATTTGCTCGATTATAAGACGACCCTGATTATAAGACGACCTCCCAAACATTGGATATTCCTTTAGGGAAAAAAACTAAAAGCCTGAATATAAGACTACCCTATAGGAAAAAAGTTCAACTTGTATGTATTCACATGTAAATTGCTTTTTAATAAAAAATTATAATATAAAAAAATGCATTTCTTGTTTTTATTTCCTTTTATGTGCCAATGCTGCCTCCCCCCCCCCCTTAGTGTTTTCTGTTTCTCCCCCTCCCTTTCTCTCTCTCTCCCCCTTCCTTTCTCTCTCTCTCTCCCCCCTTCCCTTTGTCTCCCCCCTCCCTCCCCTTGTTACTCTCTGCCCTCCCTCCCCTTGTTACTCTCTGTTCCCCCTTCCTCCCCTTGTTTCTCTCTGTCCCCCCCCCCCCCTCACTTTGTCTTTCCCTGGTGGCTAGTGGGGGCAGCCGGTATAGTGCAGACATCCTCCATGCTGCCCAACACTTCCGTCTATTATGACGGACAGCCGGTCCGTCATAATAGACGGATGTGTCGGGCAGCATGGCGGATGTCTGCACATATTGTGCAGACATCCCCCAGCTGGCCGAAAGACCCTGGTGGCTAGCGGGGCAGACGGAGGATGTGTGCTCGATAAGAAAGACATCCCCCGCTGCTGCCCCGCACTTCCGCCAGGACTTTTATGATGAAGCCAGAAGGAGCCGGCTTCATCATAGAAGTCCCTGCGGTCATGCCGGGCGGCGGCGGAGGATGTCTGCGTGCATCGATTTGAGGTCAGATTATAAGACGACCTCGAATATAAGACGAGCGGGCTTTTTCAGAGAATTTGCTCTGAAAAAAATCCTCGTCTTATATTCGAGCAAATACGGTATTTAAAGACTTTTTTGGGGATTCCTCTTGCTCTCCTTCGCTTTTATTTTTTCATTATCCAATTTAGCTAATTTAATTGCCTTTCTACAGACTTTGTTGGCTACTTTATATTTTGCAAATGCCTCAGTTTTATAATGTTTTAACGCTACTTTCTTTTTTATTTATTTCCTGATTTCCCTTACTGGTTAGCCACATTGGTTTTAGCTTGCTTCTTTTATATTTTTTTTACCAAATACATTTTTTTTACCAAATACATTTTTATGTGTATTTCTGTAGTGATAGTGTGAAGGAATTCCACTTACCTTCTGTGTTTTCCTCCACAAATAGTCCAGTGAACTGCAAATATCAGGCAAAAATAGCAGAGTTGGAAAAAATCTCCTACTTGCCTGGCTTTCCAGCTCAGCTACTAATGCCTGATTTTTTGCAGTTCACTCGTTAACTCACTTCAAATGACTGAAGATTTTTTTTTAATGCCTATCTAAAAATTACATATTTTTTTTTTTTATAAAAGCAGAAGTCATTTTGTTTCTCACGCACAATAAAGTAATAATTAAAGTTCCCAACAATCCCTAATTTGCCAGGGTAGTACTGTTTTGTGTGTCCATGTCCAACTGTGAACAGGCAGCATTGATTTTAAAATGCATTTGTCTAAACTGAATATAAAGGGGTCTATTCACTAACAGGTGAGTTGATAGGAACATTAATCTCACCTATTTAGCTATACATTGTGCGGGGCAACCCTGGCGATTTTGTTTAATGGGGGAAATTCACCAGGTTTGTTCTTGCACTATGTAATTAAAATGGCAGGACAAAAAAGTTGCCAGATATGACTATTTTACCCTTTTTGTCTTCTGTGGAGTGAGAGTTCCTTCATTTTCTATTTGATGTAAATCTTTCCCCTATAGGCAGTCAACAACATTACATTGAAAAAAAAGGAAAAGTCTAAACCTTAACCAATTAACCCTAGATCAAGGGTTTGGGTTAGGGTTAGAGTTCCACTTACAGATGAGTTGTGGATTAGAACTAGGATTATTGTCAAAAGGTCACTGAATGAGAAAATGGTTAGGAAACAAACAGTGATTTTGGTTATTGCCCTTTAACCCCTTCGTAACGTTAGTACGTACTATGCCGTCCTGATTTTAAGTGCCTTAAAGTCGTTAGGACGGCATAGTACGTCCTGTACTAAACAGCTCATCGCGGCTCCCTGCGATGAGCTGTTTTCGGATCCCGCTGCAGGCACTTACAGTGGGATCCCACCTGTCAGATGAGGGCACTTTGAGTGGTCTCAGTCTGACAGGGAAAATTTAGCCGGTACTCAAAGCGAGCACCGGCTACATTTTGCTAAATCGCGCTGTGCCCGAACTTCCGGGTTCAGAGGTCTCACGATTTTTTGGCAGGGACCCACAGGGTCTATTAAGACCCTGATCGGGTCTCTTCCAGAGTGTTCCTGGCTACCGATCACGGTGGACAGGAACAAATTGTGACGTTTTGGTGCTTGCGTCGTTTGGGACGCAAGCACCATGCGTCACGAAGGGGTTAACTTGCAAAAGAAAGAAAAAAACATGTAAACATGTATATTTTTAAACTAAGGACAACATTTAGAAACTATTTAGACAATGTCTTTTTTTACTTTTTGTATTTGTGTAAAAGATTTTTCAGGTTAAGGTGGGAAAAGTGTGGGGTTTTTTTTCATCTTATTTCATGATTTTTTAGCAGTAAATTATATGATATGATGAAAATAATGGTATCGAAAGAAAGCCATTTTATGGCAAAAAAAAAACCAGTATATAATGTGTGTGGGTACATTATATGAGAAATGGGGAAATTATAGCTAAACACAAACACCAGAGAAATGTCAGGAGTGGGTACAAAGATTTCACAACAGTACTATCACTAAGGGGTTGATGGAAGCTAAATTTAAAAGCTTTGTGCCATTACTCTGCATTACTTTGCAGATACACAAGTATTTACTCTGGGGCGGATCCAGAGTCTGATCTCAGGAGGGGCACATGTCCGCCTGTCTCTCTCTTCTCCCTTCCAGTGTCCATCTGTCTCTCCTCTTCCTTCTCATGTCTGTCTCTCCTCTGCCTCCAATGACTGTCTCTTTGTCCTGCTACCCATCTGTATTCTCTCCTCTCCCCATCTGTGTTCTTTCCTCTCCTCATCTGTGTTTTATCCTCTCCCCAACCCGTCAGTGTTCTCTCTTCATCCTTCAGTGATCTCTTTTCTCCCCCATCAGTGTTCTCTCCTCTCACCCCTGTGTTCTCTCCTCTCTTCCCCCTGTCCCGTTCTCTCCGTACTCCCCCCTGTTCTCTCCTGTCACCCCCATTCTCTCCTCTTTTCCCCTTCTCTCCTCTGTGTTCTCTCCTCTATCCCCTTTCTCTCTCTCCCCTGTGTTCTCTCCTTTCTCCCCCTTCTCTCCCCCGTGTTCTCTCCTCTCATTCTCCCTGTTCTCTCCTCTCTCCCCCTTGTGTTCTCTCCTCTATGTTCTCTCCCCTTACTGTGTTCTCTCCTCTCCCCCCCTCCCTTCTCTCCTCTGTGTTTTCTCCTTTCTACCACTTCTCTCCTCTCTCTTCCCCCTGTTCTTGCCTCTCTTTCCACCCCGTCCTCTCCTCACCCAACTGTTCTTTGTGGCGGACATTCACCTCCGCACCCGGTGCAGTCTACCCCCCCCCCCCCCCCCACGGCTCTTGCCCTGTTAACCCCCCCCCCCCCCCCCCCCCCCCAATCTGCCACTGAGTTCTGCCTTTCAGCTGAGGCAGCTTGTGGCATGAGAAAACAAAGATCTCTCTCTCTGCACATGCCAGTTTATTAGGGTTGCCACCTTTTCTTCAGAAAAATACCGGTCTTGGTACTGTCTCCATAGACTTAACATTGGCCTGATGCCAATTTTTTACCAGCCTGCCGGTAAAATACCGGCCAGGTGGCAAACCCTACAGTTTATCCACATTCTTGGGCCACTTATATTGTTACGTGTGCTTCTATTTTAGAAAAAAAATCAAATACAACCACAGAAAAATAGGTGTTAATTATGTACAGTTTAAAGTCCTTTATTTCTCAATTACTTAAAATGAAGGTATTATGTGACATTTAAATCACTGCAAATAAAGATATGCAAAGACTATAGTGTACTAGATTTGAGTCTAAATGATGCAGAAATGACAATTGCCATCTATACAATAATTGGCAATAATGATTCTACCCATGGGACACGTAATTCCGGTTTCTATAGATAGCTGAGCAGAGTAGACACTTTTTTTAATCAGCATTTTCAGACATAATATTAGGGGATTTTTGGACAATACCTAGCCCTCATACAGGCTGGTGACAGTACTGCACCCTTTGCTCACTGTTCATTCAATAGTGGCAAGAGATAATATCATGTGACTTCCAGGAAAGGGCTCTTACATTTGGCTTGTAAGAGCGTGTAGTGTATTATGCTACACTGTGACCAGTCAGAGGGAACTCCCCTGTTGCTATGTATTGCATTTTGATTGGCTGCCCATTGAAAGCTAACACAGGTCTGGGGTTGGGCTGCCAGAGTACAATATATATATAAAGACAATGCGTCTTTCAGATCCCTGAATATAAACCTTACTGCTGATCCAACAACCTGACACTATCAACATCAAGGTAAACAAACCCCATGCTGCTTTTACTTTTACACCAAGATCTGAAGGAGAACATTGCCTTCATTTGTGCTTGTTATACCATATCCTAATAGCAGACAAGCTGTTAATAGGGCAGACACCATTCAACTTTAGCATTTCAGTCTTTGCAAACTACAGTACGTATCTGGCAGGCTGAGCATGATGGGAACTATAGTCCACAACGGCAAGCAGTGCTAAAACGTTAGCCTTGTACCCTGACAGGCTAGTGGTGGAAAATTCAATGATAGTATCTATTTATTTAATATATTTTTTCAGCCATTATTTCCTAAGCTTGGAGGTATTTGTTATTTATTTCAGCATTGATTTTAGCGTGGGGGGGCAACTTTTTTCAAGCTGACTTAGTGTACAACATGCTGACATTGTAATTCCAAGGGCTAAACTGCAACCAGTGTGATGATGTAACTTTCAGCTTGAGAGCAGGGCTCTCTGAACTCTGAGTCAGTTCTTGTTCTGATATAATGTAACTTAATGTACACATTACAGTATATCAGCCCCATTGCCTGGATGAGCAGAATGAGAGATCATGCAGTCTGCTAGAGTGCCAGATGTTTCTTGAAAACAAGGATCTCTCTATGCTAGCAGAGGCAATGCAGAATATTTCTCAATAATCTTGCAAGTACCAAATATGTATGTATGAATGTGTATGTATGCCTAAAAGGCAGAAGAAGCTGTTTACCTCCTTTGCCCCACGGACTGTCAGTGAAAGGAACTGGTAGGAAATAATATTGGAATTTTGTATTCCCAGAAAATCAATGCAAGATCTTGAGGGCAGACTAGAGGAATTACAGGACAACTGTAAGAAAAACATTCACTTGAACTATTGCTAGTATAGACCTTTTTAAATAGAAATACTTTAATGAAAGAAAAACAAAAATAAATTCTCTTGTTGAGCTCTGAATAGGTCTATCAGGGGGTGGGACTCTGAATGAAATAAAGTAAACCTTCCCCGCCACAAACAAAAAAAGTTAGCTTAAAGGGACATTCCAACTTGTTTAACCCTTGCTTCCTTCAAGGTAATTATGTCCTGCACTTTGAAAGTGAACCCGACTTGTATCTTAATAGATACACGTAGGTTTACTATATGCTCACATGCGAGACACAGCAGTTCCTGGTTGTCACAGCCAATCAGAGCAGGGGGCTCGCCAAGCTCTGACTGCCCAATGTGAGGGCCTCTCGCTGCTAGTGCATAGAGACCCTCATTTTTGCATGGGATCAGCAGGGAGGACCCAGTTAAGGTCCCCTCTGCTGATACCATAAACAATGAGGGTCTCTCTCTTCCTATGTTGGCATGGCAGCTGTCGGTCGGAGGATATCCTCATACTAGGAACAACTAACATTTCACTTGGGCTTCTATATTAGAAGCACAAGCGACAATAACGTTTAGTGTCCCCTTTAAGTTAATTACTGATTGAACACTTTATTTTTTAAAATAGAGTTTAGGATCTGAAGGTTCTAGTAAGAGATTAATCCACTGCTCTCAGTGAAATGCATAGATGCTGCTGGCTTAAACATACAAAGCGTTTAGTGTTGCATGTGTCTTGTATAAAAGGTTAGTGGGTTTCTGGTCAGACAGTGGTGAGTACAGCAGACAGCCGAACTTGTGATGTCAGAGTGGTTCATTTCACTGTTCAGAGTTATTGCTCGGAACGGGGCCTATCGATTGGTGGCTTCCCAGAAAGCAATGCGTCGAATGCATACATTGCATTTCAAGCATCATGAAGTGCATTAGTGTAAGAGTGAGACAGCGCTAAATATATATATATATACAAAGACAGTTTAATGTAATAGACTGCAAGGACAAATAGATATAAAAATATATACATTTATTACAAAGAAATATAGATACATAAATGAATGCCCATATGAAATATATAGCAAAATGATCCAAAGTCATAAAATAAATGTGAGATCACATGGAAATAAATAGACATAAATACAATATATGATAATAAATAAAATAAAGGGCCCCAAATGGATGAAAAACAAATGAAAGTATTTTTAAAATATATAAAATAAAGCCAAAGATCCCTTACCCACTGGGTCTGTTCGCCTGGCCAGGACTATTGAACAGTTAGGATATTGCACTATATAGAAACACAGCTACACCCCACAGGACGCGTTTCGAATTATCTTCATTAGCTGGTGGGCGGTATTGTAATGACGGTTCATTGTGGGAGAAGCATGTTGACATGTAAACAAAACACTCTGCATTATAGTGTGCTGAAGGCATACACACATAAGCTGAAAATATCCAACAAAATAACATTTCAACTATGTGTTCTCTAGCAAATAAGGTAGCACAACTTATAAATAACATTGTACCCCTTCAACAACAACAACAAATAAATCATATTTCTAAAAATAACTGGGTGCTAGGCCCACTGAGTTGGATGGTTCTAGAATAAAAAAAAAAAAAAAAAGTATGTATATAATCTGAAAGTGATGTATATAATTTTGACATGCTACCCTGCAGAAGGAAATCAATTAAACCATTAGGTTCTATTGATTAATTGGTTACTTCTGGGCAGATATTAATATTACATACAGTTGGGAACCATTGTGAAAGTAATATAAAATAGCTGACCTGGCCCTATGTGTGATTGCCTGGTGCCTTCTTCCTCCCCCACTCCCTTCCAGTGCCTGGTTCCCTTCCCCTCTAGTGCCTCCCTCCCCCCTCTAATGCCTAGTGCATTTTTCTCCCCCCTTATAATGCCTAGTGCCCCCTCCCCTCCTCCCAATGCCTGGTGCCTTTTTTCCTCTACGCCCTCCATCCCAATGCCTGGTGCCTTTTTCCTCTACCCCCTACATCCCAATGCCTGGTGCCTTTTTCCTCTACCCCCTACATCCCAATACCTGGTGCCTTTTTCCTCTACCCCCTTCATCCCAATGCCTGGTGTCTCCCATCCCATTGCCGGTTGCCTTTTTCCTCCCCACCCCCCTCCCAATGACTGGTGCCTCCCCCCGGTCCCTCTCAATATGTGGTGCCTTTTTCCTCCCCCTCCCTCCCTTCCAATACCTTGTTCCTTCCCACCCACCCCCCCTCCAATGCCTCGTGAATACCTGGTCCCTCCTGGTCCCTCCCCCTCCCAATGCCTGATGCATTTTTTTGTTTTGTTCCTCTCCCTCCCATATCTTACCTCGAGCAGCATGAGAGCTCTTTCCGTGCTGTTCTTGCTCTCGCACGTAGTAATGACACAGAGCATCGTATTTCGCAGGGAGCTCGAGCAGCACGGGCAGAGCTGATGCTCCCTGCATGGGGGTGGACTGGCACCTCTGCTCACTTTGGAATTAGACCCCCCCCCCCCCCACCGCGCGTGTATCCCGGGAGCAGCCCCCACAAAGCTGGCGCCCTAGGCGAACGCCTAGTTTGCCTATAGGAAGCGCTAGCCCTGTGTCCAGATTGAAACTGTGGCTGGTGAGGAGATGGGTAGATAAAGAGTTGCCTATCCAGACACCAGATTATCAGCTCAAATTTGAAAGAAATCTTGTTTTTACATCATTTTACCTCCCAATTTTCAGGATAGGTGTTGCCTCCAAGACAGCATGTAGTGGTGCAGGAATGCTGAACCAGATTTGCTCCTCAGTCAACCAGATTCTGACCACTTAAAGGATATAAGAACAGAACACATAAATATAAATCCTTCATAATACATGGGCACTTCTTCATAGGAAGTGTTCAGATACATTAAATGTAATTACGCTTCTCTCTTTTGACCTGTTTAGACTTCTAGATCCACAAGACTAGAAGGTGTAAATGCAGAACAACTCCAAAGCCCTCACTTATATTGAAGGTCTTTTTGTGCATTTATTAGAGGGCATTCACGAATAAATGTTTTAGAGAGGGTCGGGGGCATATATGGAAACTACTGGGCCCTTGTGCACAAATTGCCTCGGGTCCCCCCAGCTTCACCAAGCAACATGTGCCATAGTGCCAACTTTGTCCCCAGACAGCTTGTCTGTGCCCCCAAACAGTTAGTGTCTCTCAGCTTGCTTACTGATCCAACCTGCAGGAAGTTGCCTGCACTTGCACTGCAAGAAGTGTCAGATATCATCCATTGGATCAGATATTCTGATAGCTAGAGGCTTTAAAGGGGAAGACAAGTGGTTGCGACCATGAATGTTACACCCCTGGATAGACTTGTCTGATATGAGTGGCCCACGAGGTACCAAGAGGTTAAGCCCTGCCATAGCAGATTAGAAAGAAACTTTAAAAAGGGAGCTTGAGGGGTGTATATCACACTTTGAGAGAGACACGTATACATCCCTCCCTCTTACCAAAGAAGACATCTTTGATTGATTCCAAGTTGGCGGGTCCTCACAATTAGCAGATTACATAGTTGCTGTAAGTTTTATAATTACCAATTTTATGTTTTTCTTTTTCCTAGGTTTTTCCAGTATACTGTGGAATACCAAGATATTGGTATGGGAAAAGACAGGTATAATTATGGATCATTTTACCAAGTATAAGTACATAAGTACAGTATTTACAACATCCACTCATAGCACATTTGCATCTCAATTTTGCTGGAGTATTTAACCTGAATTAACGCCTGAATTAAAAAAAAAACCATCCTTTGTTGAGAAGGACATCAACGGCTCTCTGGGATCTTGTGCACGGAGAACCTTTAATATAGGGTCAATAACCGTTTCAATAATTGTGCAAAAATATAACAAAATGCATTATAAGTGTAAAATTGGGAGGTTTTCCAATCTTTGGTAAAAAGACAATATGCATAGGCGGCAAGTTAACATTAACGGCATATATGATGCAGCAATAAATGGCAATTTAATAAATCAAGCCATAGACATAGGATACTACCCATTAACAGACAATTGTCGGCAACAAAAATAAGTTATGTGTAATTGAAAGATTGCATTGAATGCAGGCATTTCAAATAAAAATGGTTTAAAAAAAAAAGAATACAAATCATACAAAATTCAGCACTCTTGGCTTGTATAGAACTATCAGGGGGCAGACATATTGGGTCAGATACTCATTGATCTTACCCAAGATTCTAAACATGCCCTCCCCCTGATAGAGCTATACAAGCAAAGACGGTTCGATAAGATAGTTTATGTGTATTCTTTCATTAAAGCATTTCTATTTAAAAGGCCTACATTTGACACAAACTTTCAATTAAATATAACTTCTTGTTTGCTGACAGTCCTTTAAACCGTAGTTGAAATACCACTTTATTCCTGACACTTTCTAACAATCAAAAAAGTAACCATCAGCACAAATACACAATTTAAGAATACTATTGCCCCCCTCTGCCTTAAAGAAACCAATCATACCAGCAGCGACAGTTATAAATATTGATAATTGATATTTTTGTATAAATCACTAAATAAGATACATTTCATAGAGAATATAAAAAGAGCACTACAGAATTTGAATGTGTAAACTCAATGCATTATCGTATACCCTTAGGGAACCATTTGGGCCTTGGCTCCTTCGGCAGATTACCAGTAACCAGTTTGAAGGTGTCCGTTGGTTGGATGCCTCTCAGACATTATTCTCCGTTCCTTGGAAGCATCTGAACATAAAGACAAAGAATGAAAAAGATTATGGGATTTTTAAGGTATGTTTTTTTTTTAAATATATCTTCTAAGCTGAAGTATACAGAAAGCTGATAACTACCTGGGATTTCCTCCAGTAATTACAGAATTTACAGCATGATCTCCGGGGATTGACCCATTTCTCCCAGCACGAGTGTCCAGTATTGTCCAAGCCATCAGTTTTATACCCACAGAGTCATTGGTCATAGTGGACATTTACTGGACTCTGTGACACACAATTTCATGATGTTCTATGTACATTCGCAGACCTTGCCACTTATGTAGACTATTATATTATTACTGTTTTTTGTACTACTTCAAGAACCGTGAATGCCCAAAAATGAAAGAAACAGAGGATACATTTTGTCTCAAATTATGGTTATCTGCTCCACCTATTGTGACAGAAAAGGGGCAGAAGGTATTTCTCATCATGATGCTATAATTACCTTCTTAAATCTGCCAGGGAAAAAAGTGCTTAAAGATGTAATTAATGAATTTCAGCTATTGCTTCCGTCTCGTTTCTTAGTTTGTTCATTTGCTCTACCCCATCCCTCATTTAGGCCTGGGCCATAGAGAGCGGCAAGTACAATGACCATTATAAGGACCCACCAACTTGGAAAAGAAACTTCCGCTCTGCCATGAGGTCGGTGATGTCTGGAGACAGGAAAATGTTCTCTGAAGTTAAAAATAACTCACAAGACAATGAAAAGCCACATAAGATATACCGGGTCAACTATGTCCAAGCTGTTCCTCTACAACCTGCCTTTCGGAACGCCGCTCCCACTGTGCCCAACCCAGTTCCTCCAGGTATGGCTCCCACCATCATTGACTTCCATGAGATACATTTTTCACTCTTGCTTCTTTCCTGTACCCGGACAGACATTAAGCTGCTGTGGGGTTCTAGATTTAAATAATGGTGCTCTATTGCCCTCTGATGCCAGCCTGAGAATTTTCAAGAGGGTTATTTATCTTCCCGACTGAAAAACAAGATAGATTAAGATGGTGTCTAACTGTCTTTCTGGCAGTTCGGAGGAGGGAGAGTGAAGCATGTTGTTCAACTCTCTGGTGTTGGGGGAGGTGCAACCACTGAAAAAGAAGCTTAAAAGTTTTTTACAACTTTTTAATTTATTTTTAAGTCTAAGTCCTTTATTAAAATTACCTTTTTATGTAAGTGGTTAACAAAGGAACTTTTTCCAATTATACTGGATGGCTCCAAGTTTGATTTTTTTTTTTTTTTTTTTTTTCCCAACATGGTACCCAGAGCACATTTCTCATTTCTGTAACGTTATATTTTCATGTATATTCTTCTATATGAACTTGATATGTTTTGTATACAATTTCTCCCAAACCTTTCTATCGGATGTGAACAACCCCACCTGGTCTTATCTGTTAACAGGACAGAACCTAACGAATGAGGCCAAAGAGGACTATTCCAGTCTGCAAATAAGCCCTGATACAGTAAAAGTGGTCCCATTTTCACTGAACAGGGAGAGTGATGAGGTATGTATTCACACACGGGGATGGATGGCCTAGAGAGTACAGATTTATTGAAACCTCAAGCAGCATGCATTATGGGAGTGCGCATGTGTTCCGTAAACCTGGTAAAAGGACCATAAAACAAAGTAGATCCTTGTTGCTATCATCGGCCATGTTTCTAGACACAAATATGTTCCACGTGCTGTAGAAATAGTATTCGTATCGCAGCCCAGCAGTAATGACAGAATCCAATTACTTAATGAAGTTGGAATTACTATTCCTAATTAATTGGATTCTATCTGTGTCCAGGGCCAGTATTGGCAACAATGTTATATCATTTAATATACAATTTTTCTTTTATTTCTATAATGCTGTGCTGCCCTCCAACTTTTGCTGAATTACAACTCTCAACATATGTACTTGAATGTGTGTGTGTGTGTGTGTTTTTATATAAAATATATAATTTCCTCCCAGCTGATTCACGTAGATGACTATTCACCAAGCTTCAACTAACCAGTTAAATGGACAAATTAATAGTTCAGTTGGAAATGGTGTTTGTCTTGTCCATCTTTCTGACTCTGCTATCAAGGCCTGTATTTGTGCAGGTCACTTGTCTGTTCAGTTTTAGTAAATAACCTCCAGTGTAGATTATAACAGGTTAGAATTTACAATACAGTCTTTATAAATAGAATTTTATCCTATTAATAATTTTCATTATAGGACATACTTGAACTTTTGGAGAGCTTCAATTTGGGTACTGCTGACATAGGTGAGTTGGATATTATACTTTGCATTTTTTTTTTCTTCACCTAATTTTCTTTCTACAGTAGGAGTGTCAAACTGCAGCCCTCATTTCCTATACAATCCTACTCTTTGCCTACATTTCCCATAATATTTTTTTAGCTAGACACTGGAGGGACACAGTCTCCCCCCTTTCTTCATCTTCTTCCCCTTCTGAAGTGCCTGTAAATAGATCAATTTCTCTGAAGCTACCATTTCCATCCACATGTCATGCCACTGTTAGGGATTCTGGGAAGGCATATGGTCAATGATCATGTCCCATGAAAACCAAAGGTATCCAAAAAATCTCCTTTGTGTGTTGTGTCCCAACCTAGAGAGCTAGTTGAAACCTCTTTAACTGATCTAGGAGGGGTTAAAGTAGCTCCTCTCAGCCACGACTTAAGATAAGCCAAGGTAAAGACAAATATTTAAAACCTTTATACACTGTTAAGGACACAGTTTGATCTTGAAAGCAGAAACATCTTAAGGAACATAATCACTTAGTAAGCATTAGAATATCTGAAAACAATTGGCTCATAGGTGAAACAGCTTCTTAAAAATGCTTCTGTTTATCATTTATTCTAAGCCTCTTCTGTGTTACTAGTAAGATTGCTGCCTTGTATTTCACATCAGCTTGAGGAAGACATAGTGAGGAGTTGATAGAGTACATTTAATAAATCCTCTCTTAAAAGTCTTTATTACTCCAGACTAGTGTGTATAAAAATATCTAGTACCTTTTCTCAGTTTTTTGGTTTCTGTTCCACCACTGCTATTATAAGCAATAAAGCATTACAGGTTGAGTATCCCTTATCCAAAATGCCTGGGACCAGAAGTGGATTGTTTTCACCAATAAGATTAATATATATTAAAGTCTCTTCGCACTCATGAAATACAGTACTTGCACTGATACTACTGGATCAGTCACCTTTACGGTGATGTAGCTGTGATATAAGGCATCATTGGGAACCTGCCGTTGGGGTATTGGGACTGCACAAGTGCCAATGTGTTATCCTTTATGGGCATGGGGAGAATCTGAGAATTCATGGAAAGGCTATATCACAGCTTTAGGGGCTGATACTGTTGAAATGTTTGTATAACTGATTACTGGATAAAGGATACTTAACCTTCACTAACATCGCTTAATTATTAGGTAGTTGGATATCTATGGAACTTTCGAAACTCCATCTTCCTTTGTTTTTCTTTTTAAAAAAAAAGGAGGACTAGAAAAAAACACTGCAAGTGCCAGTGAAATACTTACCCATGGGCATTCAGCCTATAACGGAGAACAAACTTTTTGGCTGAATGGATCTGGAATTGGTCAGGAATGCATATGGCAGGACCAAGGTATGTACCAACAAACCATTAAGTCGATATGGAAAGTCCACAATGGCAGGCGTCATGCAATAACCCAACATGTCCTCTTGAATGTTGTAATAGCTGTGGTCAGATTTCGTATGGTGTGACAAGCTCTAGGGTAGTAGGTTTCAAACTTGTATCAAAAGAGATTTGACCAACATTCCACACTACAAAAACATCTAACATCCAAACTATAGTTAAACACAATCCATTGATGTCAATCTGTTGATAGTTCCATTCTTATTTTTAAGGTGTACAAGAGCCAGCGCAAATATATATAACCAATGTTTACACGCACAAACAACCTGCTAACGTCACGCAAAACCCAGTTACTGCATATGCAGAACACAACGACTTCCAGCTGATCCCTGATCATTTTATGAGACCTGTGGACTTGCCAGCCCAGGATTCCTGCACCCCAATGTCCCACCAAGGTAAGTAGGAGAAAGACGACTGAGATTTAGCAAAAGCTTGCAGATTAAAGTTCTGAATAGCAAATTAAATACAATATCTACTGTGACGTGAACTAGCATGTAGTGACTTCAAATACCCAACGTTATGCAGGTTAAAATGCTTTTGGGGCAGGGATAGGCAAAAGCTCTGTACAAAGTCACCAATGTCCATGGCGAAGTCTGTGAAAGTCAAAAAAATGTCCACCATGAATGATGTACATGGTACCCTGATTTTGGGATAAGTGGTAGATTAAAGGACTGACCAGAAAAGGGAGACTTTGTTAATCTATGGTGAACTGACAAGGGAGTTGCATACACCAGGGACTAATAGCAGAGTTCTTGATATTATCACAAGTAAAGTGCTATTGCAGTCTATGGTGTATAACTCCCTAAAAGTTGATTTGAGATGAACATTTCATCCAGGTGGGATTGTGCAGGGACAAACCTTTGGAGTTTCTCCTGCTAGAAACAAAGAGCTGGGCCTTGCTGAATACAAGAGATTTCAAAGCTTTGACTATGCTTTATCCATACTCTTCTAACGGGAAGCTTACCAGGCTTGTCTCTGCACAATGTATATACATGGGTGTAATACAGGAGATTTGAAGAAAATGTAGGTGTTATCTTGGCAGTTACTGAACACTCTTGCTCCTAGCAGGAGGAACTCACCAGGTTTGTCCCAGCACAATGTATAGTTGAGTTAGTGATATGAAGTGTTCATCTCACCTTTCAGTAGATCGACTCCTATGTGTCTTCTCTATGGATGTGGTCTGTCTGTGACTGCAGGTTTAAAGGTCACCATTCTTCTAAAGACCAATAGATTTGATCCAACTAGCTACTCCTTACCTTGCATGGTCCCAGATTGATCATATAACTGAGGCAGTGGGTCATTTGGCCAGAAAATGTAAGGCAGCTTTGAGTACGCAGGAAAAAAAAACCTTTTGAGCCCACCTTAATTTTGCAAATCATTTCTCTATAGCAACAGAGCAACAAGTCTACAATATCTCTATAAATGGATATGACCATGTTCCACATGTGGAACAAATCTACAGACCATCCTTCGAATCCACCTATGAGATTACAAATGGACATGTGGAGACGCCAGCTGTGATGGATCCAGCATCTTCTCCGATTAATGGTTTACCCATGGCTGGAGCAAATGCAAAGCCACTGTCTTCTCAACAAAGTAAGTAGATGCCTAGTGTTGTAAATCGTTTGGACCATTGATATTGGTAGAGCAGAAGTGTGTAACATTCTTTCCTTGAACTAGATCTTCCAAAAGCCAGAGAAATCAACTGTAATCCTGTAAAAAAAGATATTTGCAGAGTGCTTTTTATTAAATACGAACTACAAAAGGTCAGTAGTGTCTCCTGTCTATGACGTTACCTTGTGGCTTGTTTTCAAATTACATATTTTCCCTTGTAGCCAGTTAATTTGCATATTAAGCCACCAGTCATGTCATACAGTGGAGACACCACCGACATCCATACCCCCCCCCCCCTTAATCTATGTATTTGGTTGCAATTCAACTAATGATACAATATATAATCTATATGTTTTTATTTTATACTATTTATAGTCCGCTTCATACTGACCACTGACTGTTGTATAATATTTCTTCCATCATTACATACTGAGCCAGACCCTGACGTTGGTACAGTGTAACTCCCATCACTACATACTGAGCCAGACCCTGACGTTGGTACAGTGTAACTCCCATCACTACATACTGAGCCAGACGCTAACGTTGGTACAGTGTAACTCCCATCATTACATACTGAGCCAGACCCTGACGTTGGTACAGTGTAACTCCCATCATTACATACTGAGCCAGACCCTGACGTTGGTACAGTGTAACTC
>CM069863.1:22858191-22953191 GCA_036172795.1 Pelodytes ibericus | reverse complement strand
TTGTGCCATTAAAGTGCTCGTTTCAAACCACCCTCCTGGCACCGATGGCACCCCCATAGTCAGTGGCACCCGGGGCGGGCCGCACCCCCCGCCCTCCCCTTAGTACGCCACTGGGTGTAATGACGCGATGCCGTGGGGCGGGTGTAATGACGCGATGCCGTGGGGTGGGTGTAATGATGCGATGCCATGGACAGGATAGATGGGGTGGTGCAAACTTTTGTTCTGCCCGGGTAACCAACTCTGGTTACTCTGGCTTGATTGTGAGTAGACCCCATTGACGGTGGCTTGTAAAACCCAAACTACAAGGAAAGAGAAATAAGGATTTACAACTTTGCTCCTGAAACCCATTGTTGCTTCAAAGAGTTGGCCTTATCATGTGGCTCCATTAAAGAACATCCTGTTAGCATTCATGGTGGTGCACCTAGTGTGAACACATGTCCTGGAATGCCTGGGACAGTCCTCCAATGGGCCTTTATATCTGAGGTCCCAGCCAGCCTAAATCCGGGACAATGAATAGTCTCAATAGACCTCTCAACTCTCCTGATTGGCTCAGTCCCTCCTTCACTGTGTGTGTGTGTTTGTGTGTGTGTGTGTAATAGATAAAGGGGTTATGTTTTCTGAAATGGCCCATATCTTTCTTGCAATGCAGGACTTCAAAGTTTCTGAAACCGCCAATATCCATCTAGCAATGCAGAGGTTAAAAGTTCTCTGAAACTGCCTACATCTATCTGGCAATGCAGAGGTTAAGCGTTCTTTGCAACGGCCAATACATCTGCAAATAGAGGTGTCTGATCATGACTGTATATTAGAAATATATTTTTTGATCTGAAAGCTGGAGCAATCAGCAGGCACACTTGAATAGGTTTCCATGGTAATTTTCATAACTTCTAGAACTTGATCTCACTCGCCATATATGATGGATACATTTGGAACTTGGTGAAACTCCTGAGTCTATTCCCGATGTCATGATCTATAGTGAACTGCAAACTGGATTACAAAGATCAGAGCAAAGTAGTCACCTTTAGAACTTGGGTGAGATATAAATGTACTAAAGGTTACTGCTTTTGTCCTGATCTTTGTAATCCAGTTTGCAGTTCACTGTAGATCATGGTATCGGGAATAGACCCCGAGTTTCAGGAATGGGACAGTTCATCTGGCCAGCATTAACGCAGCCGCTTCACCGCCCCCTCTCGCATGGGCACGGTTCATCGCGGGATCACTGCAGGTAAGTATTATGATTCCCTATGCGTGGGGGGGGGGGGGGGGGGGGGGGAAAGCTATGTGAAACAGTTTATATTATCTGTTTATAAACAGATTATATGTATAAGAATGTGGCCTCTGTTATAGGACAGCTGTTGGTGAAAGAAAAAAAAAATTTGTTTTTAAATAAAAGATTGCAAAAAGAAAAAAAAATATGTTGAAGAAAGCAAAGTTAACTTGCTGATAACAGTTTGTTACTGTGATCAGTTTCCTTCCTTCTTTATGTCCCTCATTTTTGTTTAGTGTTTTTTCCAAAACTTTTTTTTTTCAGTTTTAAAGTTTTTTTTATTTTAAATAAACGATTTTATTGTAATATATTATATTAATTACAGTTCACCCCTGCATGTTGTGATTCTTATGGCTCTGACTAGTAACATTGCACTGGCCATAATTTTTTTTTTTTTTTTTTTTTTCTCCAATGTTCCCCTTTTATATGTATTTTTTTAATCCGAAATTGCAGCTTGTTTTATGTATAGGATATCAAAAGAAAGCCCTTACTGTCCTTTAAAAAACATATAATGTTATTACCATTGCAATCACCATGTTTTACCTGTATAGATTTACTGAAGACCAGTCACATTCTCCAACTGCTGCCCAAGTCCAAATCCCATGATTCATATCCACCATTCTCATGATTTAAAAAAAACTAGCTTAGGATCATGTGAGAGCTAGCTGCTACTGCCCTGTAAATTATGACTCGTCTATAACAACCAACATCTTAGGTTTGCCCACTTTGAGGCAGAAACATGCTGGGCACACCAGCTGCTGTGAGATATCACTGCTCAGACAGTAGGGTCTTGACAATATATTTGCTTCCATGTATATTGGCTGCCAGTGTACAAAGGGGGCAAGCCCAGCCGTGTCTGTGCGTATAATGCAGCTTTGTAAAAGATCAATATTGTGCAACTTCATTTATCAGAAGACTTTTAAAATCGTTCCAACACTTTCTAAACCTCCATTTGATGTCCCTTTAAAAAATATATATATATTTTTTTTTTCTTCTAATCGCAAATAACTAATAAGTAAAAGAGGTACTTACAGCTTGACGTCTGATTAAATTCTGTGGATTAATCATGATTATCACAAATCTTAACTTAGTACAGTCCATGCTTTATCAAGAATGCTGGGCTTTCTTGGTGCCTCCTTGACACACATGGTTGTCTAGTTTGAATGGCATGACAATTCATAATAAAGATTGCTTTTTTAACAGGGAATCCTCTTTAAAATCTTCTTTCGTCTTGATTTTTCTTTTGAGGCAAGTTTGTTTTGGTCGATAGGCTTAAAAAGGTTTTCCATAACCAGCATTCAAATCTGTTGTGTTCATATAGATTAGTCCTTCTAGATTGTCCAGTTTAGTCCAACTTAATGTCAATTTAATGGTGACCCAGGTTAAACTGCATTTCCTATTCCCCTCCAGCTGGGTGATAGGAATGACAGTAGAAAGTGCAGCCTTGAGAAAATGTCATGTATGTATTGCTGAAGGCAGTATTGTAATGAAAGTATAGTCCGTTACAAGAATGTTCTATACCAAAGACGTTAGGGTTGGAATGTTGTGTAATCACACCTTTTAAGAAGGTCTTCTCCCGAATGCAGGTTTGGCAAGTTGTGTAGGTTTTTTTTTTTCTGAAGCCGGGTTGGAATATTCTAAGGCCCTATCTTGAAAGCAGGGTTGGTATGGTGTGTAGTCTTTCCAGTCCTATCCTGAAGAAGGCAGGGGTGGTATGGTGTGTAGGCTTTCAGGTCCTATCCTGAAGAAGGCAGGGGTGGTATGGTGTGTAGTCTTTCAGGTCCTATCCTGAAGAAGGCAGGGGTGGTATGGTGTGTAGGCTTTCAGGTCCTATCCTGAAGAAGGCAGGGTTGGTATGGTGTGTAGTCTTTCAGGTCCTATCCTGATGAAGGCAGGGGTGGTATGGTGTGTAGTCTTTCAGGTCCTATCCTGATGAAGGCAGGGGTGGTATGGTGTGTAGTCTTTCAGGTCCTATCCTGATGAAGGCAGGGGTGGTATGGTGTGTAGTCTTTCAGGTCCTATCCTGATGAAGGCAGGGGTGGTATGGTGTGTAGTCTTTCAGGTCCTATCCTGATGAAGGCAGGGGTGGTATGGTGTGTAGTCTTTCAGGTCCTATCCTGAAGAAGGCAGAGATAGAATGTTGTACATCTGTCATTCTTTAACACTCTTATTTACCTCTCATCTGCGGCTAAGTTTCACTTTCCTTTTCCTGAGAATGCATTTATTCTTTGTCCCTGGTCCATCCCCTACACTTGCGTAGCATGTCGGGCTGGTGGTTTTTGTGTGTACTCTTTATTTTAACATTTGATTAATAAAATAAGTCACTGCAGTACACATAATACAGTAATTATTTTGCCAACTTTTTTTTATTTTATTTTTACTTTTATTGTAGCATAGAAACATTTTGTGTTGCTAGATAAGAACCTTTCAGCCCATCTAGTCTTCCTGATTCATGCTTGATTTAAAATAAATGGCGGAAAGAAACTGACTCCGTTCTTTAGTTCCTGGCCTTATTATATGTCTAGTATAGCCTTGTGCCTATCCCACGCATGCTTAAAATCCTTGATTGTATTAACCTCTACCACTTCTGCTGGAAGGCTATTCCATGCATCCATTATCCTCTCATTAAAGTAATACTTCCTGATATTACTTTTAAACATTTGCCCCTTTAATTTAAGACTGTCATCTTGTTGTGATTATATGTAAAAGAAGAAAAACTCTCCCCTCCTCCTTACCACATTAATTCCCTTTATGTATTTTTTTTATGTTTTAATCATATCCTCTGGTAAGTTTTTTTTATCATTCAGCCCATGAGCCAGTTTAGTAGCCTGTCTCTGCATTCTCTCCAAAGTATCAATATCCTTATGGAGATACGGTCTCCAGTACTGCGTACAATACTCCAAGTGAGGTCTCACCAGTGCTCTGTACAATGGCATGAGCACTTCCCTCTTCCTACTGCTAATACCTCTCCCTATGCAACCAAGCATTCTGCTAGCATTTCCTGCTGCTCTATTACAGTCTCTCACCTCTGAATTGGGATTTGTACCACCTAAACAAGATTGATTTTTTCCACAGTCTACTAGAAACCAAAGAAAAATGGAGGCATTCACTAACCTCTAAAACATTATTAAAACTTGTTACAGCACATACTCTGTGCAAGAGGACCCAGTTGAGCTGCACTGATCATCTTGCAAATAAACAAAAGAAGGGGATAGTGTTAGAGCAGGAGAGTTTGAAAGACATTCCCTGCATGCATTTGTATGCGGAGGTCAAATAGTTACAGATTCATGCAGTTAGGTGGATGCCCCACATTGAGAAGGAACAGTCTGTTGGCTGAATTATTCTCATTTGCTGATGTGACTTTTTTTTTTTTTTTTCTTGGTTTCAGCTTGTTCCTCAGTTCTGTGTCTTCACCCACGAAATGTTACAGAAACAAGGAGTCTCCTCCCTCAATCAAGATCTCATCAGCCTGCAGATCTCAAATGGGAGCTGTGATCAAGATTATCCATGTTCAATGGACATTGACTTCTCTTACTTGGTATAGATTGATTTGTACTCTCCAGACGAGATCCCAGATGAGTTATTATGAAATGTAGAATTGCCTCCTTGTAGCCCCTTTTCGTGACTAGGTCAAAACCACTCTGTTAGACAAACCTTTCGTCTGAAAATAATACACAACAGCAATAAGGCAGCAAGTCCCAGATCAAATGAATCTAGAAGCCATTCAACGCGTTCATTGTTGCGGGCGCACCCTGCTGGGATCTTTCTCCCAGCACACCTTGTGCTGCAGTTTTCTCTCCCCAGCACCTGTATCTCCATGACAACAAGCACACTGAGCTACGTGGAAGCTAGCTGAGTGTGCTAACCTGCAGCTGTCACGCACGCTCCCCCCCCATACACAGGAGTGCGAGGCGACAGTGCTACTATTTGCAAAACTTTTCATCTGTTATGAGTGGTGCACGTACAGGATCTTTTGTTTTATATTAGAGATCTAATGATTATATTTATGTTGGAGGCCGAGTCTCCTTTATGTACCATGGGGGCACAGACCCCTGGAACTAGGTGAGATGGGGGCACAGATCCCTGGAACTAGGCGAGATGGGGGCACAGATCCCTGGAACTAGGCGAGATGGGGGCACAGACCCCTGGAACTAGGCGAGATGGGGGCACAGACCCCTGGAACTAGGCGAGATGGGGGCACAGACCCCTAGAACTAGGTGAGATGGGGGCACAGATCCCTGGAACTAGGCGAGATGGGGGCACAGACCCCTGGAACTAGGCGAGATGGGGGCACAGACCCCTAGAACTAGGCGAGATGGGGGCACAGACCCCTGGAACTAGGCGAGATGGGGGCACAGACCCCTAGAACTAGGTGAGATGGGGGCACAGACCCCTGGAACTATGTGAGATGGGGGCACAGACTCCTGTCAGTACATATCATGGAGGCTCAGTATTTCGGTCTGATGGGTCAAGCTACAGTCACTCTGGATGATTGAGGCTTAGTTTCCTCTCTAAAAGAGGGGGTTAAGCTAGTGTCAGTCTGTAAAACGTGCCACGTGCCAAGTCTGCACACTTTCCATGTGGCCCGATTTGATTAGTCAGCCCTTAATTTAAAAAAACTAGAGGCAGTTCTATGTCCTCAGTGTCCCAATAGACAGAGGCTTTAAAATTGTCACACATGGGCAGTGTAATTTAAGAGGTGGTGCATGCACTGGTCAAAGAACCCAGTTACGAACGTGCAATGTACTAGTTGTGCATGTATGTACTATCGGGAGCAACTGCACATAGTCGGTGTCATTAACAGTCATGCATGCGCAAGTCCTTCTCTCAAGACCTAAATAGAATTGGGTATGCTTGGGATGGTTCAGTTACCAGTGTTTTTGCTGCATCTGGATACAGTTGCCTGATACACTGGTCATTAACATTCTTCCTCTACCAGAATAATGTGTCACATTTCCATTTGTAAGGTGCAGTGTAATATCCTTTATAACTAGACACCGAGACACTGATGGACTAGTAATCTACTGTATATTATTTATACATCTCTCTTGAATAAATATCAGCTGGCTGAGGATGATGGTCATTTGATATTTTTATGAGCAAGGAATGGAATGCCTGTCATCCTCAGCCAGTTGATAGAGAAAGATGGAATGTTGTGAAGTGACAGAGAACTAACGTATAATGCTCTTGTACACACTGGATCAGTATCACACTATCACACTGGAATAGTCCAACACATTGTCTGATGTTATCACCAGAGAAACAGGAAACCCCATTCAAATTTGGATAGGTTGCTGTTGGAAAAAAAAACCCTAAGAATTCTGAAGAAGAGAAACTCTGTAAATGTGCAATTTAATCTAAGTGTAAGATTATGATTTTTCAAGTAATGCAAAATTTAAAATATGCATTTTAAAGTACTTTTGGTATGCATTAACATTTGGAGAAAGCATTTTTACCATTAAAGGTAAAGAGCATGTTTTGATATATAGGAGAGAGAGAAATGCTATTTCATTTAATTTAACTTTTGCTTTCTTGTTGATTGATATTCAATCTTTTAAGTTCTGTGTATCTGATATTATTTTCATTCTTTTAACCACTGCAGCTAAAAGAATTGTTTTTGCATTTGGTGGAGTATTTAGTATTACGCGTTGTTTCGGACTATATTAGCATACTGTATAATAGCCACGCTTCCTCTACCTTTTAGCACCTGACTGTTAAATAATATGAAACGGTCTGTCTAATGATGTAAAAATGGAACTCGCCACAGCTTTTGAGGGGAAAAAGGAAATATAATAAGTGGTTTTCTCTGTATTTAATATTGCATATCATTTTCTGTGTTACAAAGATGGATTTTAGTAAATAATAATTATGAGAAACAAAAATGTAATGAATAAACTTTTTTTTATCATTATTCATCTCTATTCGCTCTGTTATATTCTGAAAACCAAAGCAAAGCATATACCTGGCCATATTTTACATACATCCCTGGGCTTGTAGGAGATTTGAGAGGCGTGGGAATGACGACATGACAAGTCCCCTAAATATATCTAATTCTTTTGCCCCCAAACAAATTAATGTAGGTAGAAGATAAGGCTGGACTCGCATTTTGCGGATTAAAACTTCATATTTCTTTTCTCCAGTATAAAAACACACGGATACATGTCTCAGCACACATAAATGAACAGCAATCTTCTAACACAATGGATACTAAGGATGAGTATCCTTTATCCAGACAATCAACAGGAGGTTGATTAAGATGTTGGGTGTACATTGGGACTGATGCCGGAGGAACAATGGTGCGGGTAATGTTGGGGGGTACATTACGGCTGATGATGTATGGAGAACAGGGGGTCTGCTGATTTATACTGGAGGAATAGGGGGGCTGATGATGTTGGGAGGACAGGGGGTTTGACTAAGATGTTGGGGGACAGAAGGGCTAACGATGTTTGGGGCAAAGAAGGACTGATGGTTATGATGCTGGGGTTTTAAGGGGGCTGATAAGGTTTTTGGGGGACAGGGGGCTGCTGTGGGGGGGACTGAAGGTGATGATTGTAGTAACCAGGAAGGAGGTTTTATGTAAGGTTTTTCCACCTTTAATGGTTGCTTTGTGGACTACCTCTCCAAAGATGCTATGTCAGCATTAAGGGGACTTTGGGAATGGCTGAGCATCATGGCAACTGTACATAAAAATATCTGCCACCTCGTTTGCTGTTGACTACACTACCCATGATGCTCAGCCAGCATCATTTTACCAGTTTGGCCAAGACTTGTGGGAATTATAACAGTAAATAGAGTAATAGGTAGTACCCGTTGCAGTTTCCATGATTCCCATCCAGACACAAGTCTCCCTTTAAGCTTGCTGAGCATCCTAGGAATGACTGTCCACAACTATAATACTCACAATAATGTGCAGATGTATCACAGATCCACAGAAAAAAAAACTACACTTTGTGTGTACCACAATGATAATATTTACAGTAATGTACCTAACCTTTTTTTGGCTGTTTTACCTACAACTTTTTGCAAGGGTGGCTCTTGAATTGGTCTGTTTGTTTAAAGCTCTGTCTTTTTTTCCCTAAACACATTGACTGTATTAAGCTCAACTACTTCTACTGGAAAGCTATGAAAATTGCATGCAATTGGAAATTTCCTTTTATTTTAATAAGTCCTGTCATGCAAAAAGGGTGCAGCAGCAGTGGCAAGTTGGTTTTATTGACCACTTTGGTGGTAGCACTTACTTATCACCACTTTGGTTTGGTGGTAGCGTTTACTTATCACCACTTTGGTTTGGTGGTAGCGTTTACTTATCACCACTTTGGTTTGGTGGTAGCGTTTACCTATCACCACTTTGGTTTGGTGGCGGCGTTTACCTATCACCACTTTGGTTTGGTGGCGGCGTTTACCTATCACCACTTTGGTTTGGTGGCGGCGTTTACCTATCACCACTTTGGTTTGGTGGCGGCGTTTACCTATAACCACTTTGGTTTGGTGGCAGCGTTTACCTATCACCACTTTGGTTTGGTGGTAGCATTGTTATCGTGAAACATTCAGCCGTTCTTCTGCAGATCTTGAGCTGGTACTAGACCAGACTATAACATAGTTGTACTACAGTTGGAGTTCAGGAGAAGACTAGTGCACAGACACACTGCTTAACTGGATCTCCCAGATGGTATGTTCCAATTTTTTTTTAATTAGAAATGCTTTAATGAAAGAATAAAACTAAGGGAGTTCTATTTGGGAGGCAAGTTGGACTTTTAAGTGCAAACTGCCTCCCACAACTCATCACCTCGTCCCTGGCCCCGTTTGTAACACCACCCGTCCCCAAATAATATACCTGGGTCTGGGGGCTGTCAAAAAGCCCATTGTCCCCCTAAAGTAGAATATAAATGAATTAAATAGCACCTGGGCAATGAAGGTGAATTAATAAAAATAACCTGTCCACCCTCAATACACATTAACCATTGCCCACTCCCTGTTAAATATACCGGTAGCAAAGTCCCTCAATGATCACTGATCCCCAGAATCCTGATGTTTGGCCCAGGAAACGTGACCATCAAAAAAAAAAAAAAAAAATCCTTATAGTTTAAAAAATTGCATCAGCAAAATCATTTTTTAAGTGCTGCCCCTAACTGTAAGCATCTGTCCTTAACCAGGGCTGGGATTTCAGATGGCAAAAAGGAAGCATCAGAAGCCTCCTTGTCCCAGCCCTACTTTTGGCTGATTTTTGAAGCCTGGCGGCAGGGCCGGCCCTGTAATGGGGCAGAGTGGGGAAGCTGCCCCAGGTGGCACCCTCGCAGAGGCGGCACTTTGCTGCTCTCTGCAGCCGTCTTTTTATTTTTTTTGCTGTGTCCAGGGGAGTTTGATTGAAGGAGGTGTCAGCCAATCAGGTGAGACTGCTCAACACTCCTGATTGGCTGAGAGTTCAGAAGCCTCCCATGATTGGCTGAGACCTCCTTCACACGGAGGTCAAAGCAAAGAGATGCAGGTAAGTTCAAAGTGAGTGAGTGTGTATGTCAGTGTGAGTGAGGGTGTGTATGTCAGTGTGAGTGAGGGTGTGTATGTCAGTGTGAGTGAGTGTGTATGTCAGTGTGAGTGAGTGAGGGTGTGTATGTTAATGTTAGTAAGTGTGTGTGTCAGTGAGTGAGAGTGTGTGTGTGTCAGTTTGAGTGAGTGTATGTCAGTGTGTGTATGTGAGTGTGTGTGTCAGTATGTGTATGTGTGTAAGTGGATAAAGGGAGTTAACTGCTCTGACACTGCCTATATCTGTCTAGCCACCCAAGGGGTTAACTCCTCTGACACGGCCCATATCTGTCTAGCCATCCAGGGGTTAACTCGTCTGACACTAACTATATTTATGCAGATTTTGTTATAGGTCACTGGTCACATTATGTTTTAGGGAATTGCACAGCCTATTATCATAATAATGTATTACCATTACTCTCTTTTCACCTTATGGGTGAGCTCTTTGAAAAAAATATTGTATTATGTATATAAGAAGTGCCTTAGTGGGCATATACAAATACAAAAAAATGTGTTCTAGGAGAACAAGACATGGTAAAACAAACATTATGAAAATAGGCTGTGCAATTCCCCTAAATATAATATGTGACCACTGACCTATAACATGACTCAAATATTGTACATTAAGTTTAAATGCTCAAACATTTCGGGTACACATTTTAATCATGGCCAGCCAATACTCGCACCATATCATTTTGCATATAGAAAGATGCTCTTGCATTAAATTATCACTTCCAGATAAGTTTCATTTTAGTTTGTCTGATTATTATGACTGTGGGAATTTTTTTTTTTTTGGGGGGGGGGGGGGGGGGGTTTGGGGGGCAGCATTTCATTTTTGGCCCCAGGCAGCACAATGTCTTGGGCCGGCCCTGCCTGGCGGGCTGATTTCATTCTGCATATGTCTTTTGCAGAAGACAGAAAGATGCTTAGAGTGAGCTGCGGCATGATTTTTAATATATTTTTACCAGCACGATATTTCTATTATTTTTTTTGAAGAGGGAACGTTTAAGTCCACCTCAACAGAATGAAAACCATTCCCCCCCCCCCCCCCAATTTCCTCATTGAAATGTATAAGACCGAGGTTCTCTACCATTCCAGTTGGCTTCATCTCACCTTGCCAACCTGGTTAGTGAATACGAGGGAGAGGCTAATCTGTCCTAGGTAGGAGTTTGAGATTAGCACTTATCTCGACTTCCAATCACGGACGAGAGTAAATAGATCCCACTGATTTCTCCATACTAGATCTAAGAAGTGAGCATCAGAATAGGAACTTTCCTGTGTGTACATACAACATACTTAAACATCCCTAAGATATTGTTACTTCCAAAAAGGACGCCAGAGATATTTTATGAAAACTAAAAAACATCAATAAATTTAAAGCAGTTTTGTCCACCTCTTTAATGGGGAGGGCCACATATCATTGAGCAGCAGACATAGAGCGAGTTAGACCTTTGGAAACCAGTATTGTGATATATACTAGAACGTATGGGTTTTTCAGGCATGGTTGAGGCCATACAAAAATACTCAAGGCCAACATGTGGCACTCCACACTTTAAAACCTGCAGTTACAAGGTAGGAATCTCCTACACAACACATGAAAAATGTACATTTAGGTTTCACTTTTTATTTTATTTTTTAGTTCTTTTTTTTTTTTTTTTTAGCAGACTGACCTGAACGGATCCCTTTAGTCCAATGTGAGGACTGGCGTATCTGAACGCATAACCTGACTGCAGGAATCAATTTGATAAATTAAAACAAAGAAGAAAACATTAAAAAAAAAAAAAAAAAAAAAAGTTGCTGAAAAGGACTTTAGAAATTCAGACGAAGTTTGTCCTTCTTCATATCAACGTCAAAGTCAAAACCTTTGCTCCAGGGACGTCTTCCACTTCTTTGATTATGGAGCGCAGGTTCCCCCCCCCTCTTTATAATGAAACCTACTACACACGGCCACAAACGCCTTCTGTACAAATGTATTCAGTTATCCTTCTTCGTGGCATTAGTAACACTGAGTCTGCAGAGAAAGTGCCCGGACTGAATCCCAGTGTTCACGTGAAATCATTATTTCTTTCCTGCCTTGCCTTTCACATATTCCACGCCCTTGGAATACAAAGGGAAAAGTGGGGAAACAAATCTTTTTGAGGTGGATTGAAATGTATCTTTTCTGCAGATAAAAAGGCATGCAATATGTGGCAGAAGGGGTTCGGAATCAAAAAAGAAAAGAAAAGAAAAGAAAAACCAACTAAGACAAGGGATTTGGTGAAAATAAAATAGTGAGTCTTGACCGTTGGGGAACGTCCTCTTCCTGTACACTGCTAGTCCCCAAACCCTACTGCAGTGGGAATTCTTCCCTTACTGGTAAACCCTGCTGTAGACTGCACAGTCATAAGTCTCTCTCGGAGTCCACATCCATCTCATAAAGGTGAGTCTCGCCCTGTGAACGGATCGTCATCCATCTCCAACTTCTTGTGTTTGCGTAGGTGTTTGTACCTGTCCACGTACGCTTTCACCAAGTTCACTACTTTAACTGGATTGATTTCTCCACTTTTGCTGTGGCAGATCTACCCGAGAATAAAAATGAAAAAAAGTTACATTTTTAACACGTAAAACATTTCTACCTGAAATCAACGTGTCCACCCAACCCGACTTTAGCAGGACAGCCCTGCTTTGAGACCACACGTGGAGTAGCAGCAACAGCTTGGTATGAATTAATGGTACAAAACAATACAACGCAGAATGCCAATTGAATTTCCTTTTATGATTGCTGGTTTATTAAACTTTTACAACATACATTTCTAACACTACTTCTGAAGGAAGGAAATCTGTTGACTCAACCAGTGGTGTATCTTGGTTTTGAGCTGCCCTAGGCAGACAAAATTTGGGCACCCCCCCGTTGTACACTCACAACATGCCCCATCACCCACGTTGCACACCCACGACATGCCCCATCACCCCGTTATATGCCCCATCACCCACATTGCACACACATTAAATGCCCAATCACCCCATTATATACCCCCATCACCCACCTTGCATACACATTAAATGCCCCATCACCCCCATTACATGCCACCATCACCCTCATTACATTGAAAGGAGTTAAAGCTTGCTGGACGGTGGGGGAGGGAGCACCAGAAGTGTGCTTTAACACCCTCTGGCAAAGTGCCGCCCTAGGCGAGTGCCTTGTTTGCCTTGTGGAAGATACACTACTGGACTCACCAATGTTGCTTTCTCAGTGAACGTTGATCAGCAGTAGTAGAAGACACCTTAACATCTCAAAGGATGTTTTTTTTTACATGATACATTATTTAGTTCTTTGAGATGCAAACGTGCCTGTGAGCTGAAGTAGTAAATATTTAAACCTTGTAGAAAGTCACTGGAGAGTCAGTCAAGTAATAATTTTAAAATAGGAGCAAGTTCCTTAAATAAAAAAAGCTTTTATTTCTAATATCTTGTTAAAGGTTAATGATAGACAGTTCAAAAAGTATTTTTATTAATCTTAATGAGTCAAATTATTTTGATTGTTTTTGTTTTACTTTCCTCTCAACTTTAACCCCTTCCCGACGCCATGACGTTCTATGCTGTTCTATTATTTTGTGTCCTAAAAAATGCTAGGACGGCACAGAACGTTCTGCGTTTAAAAGCTCATCGCGATGAGTTCTGCTCGGATCCCGCTGCAGACTAACAGGGACCAAACTGCACGCCTCTGTGTCATCACGTCGGGAGATCTCGTGATTTTTTGCCAGGGACCCATAGGGTCTATTAAAACCCTGATCAGGTCTCTGCCATTGTGTCCCTGGCTACGGAACCCCTTGTGATCAGTGGCCAGGAACAAAAAGTGCCGTTTTGGTGCTTGGGTCTTCTGGGACGCAAACACCATGCATCAAGAAGGGGTTAAATAAAGCTTGGGAAATGAGAGTTATACAAATCCTTTCTTTTTTGCAAGAAGCCAATGTGCGCAGAAGCCTAGATTAAAAAAATAAATAAATTAGAAAATATTATTTAATCCGACTTGGGATTTTATGTTCAATTTGTACTTCTAGGTTTTAATATTTGTCAATAAGAAATAAAAATGGTGTATTTCTTTGCGTAATTATTGCTGTACAGAGGAAGTATTTTTGGAAGACGTGTGAGAGAGCGCACCTTTTGCACCGCCTTGCGCAGGATTTCTTTGTATTCATCCTTTGTGATCTCCCGCTTCTGGTAGAATGGCTTAATGGCCAATTTGACTTCCTCGACGGCCCGCTCCTGCATATGGAGCTTCTTCATGTACTAGGAGAGAAGATGGTGGTGTCACACGTTAGGAGATGGACAGGCGTAAAAGTAACGATGGGGGTTATGTGTGAAGGTGTGTACGTCAGAAATTTAGCGCAACTACGCCATAATTCTCATCTTTGTATAAAATTATTTGCGCCAGAAAACCCCCCACTGTGCGCCAGAATAAAAAAACTGATCTAATTATTGTTTAAGAATTTGGTCGGAGATTAAGAAAAAAAAAAAAACACTTTATTGGACAAATAAGTAATAATTATATGCAATGAACAAAAGATCGCACAGTGAGGCTAAAGGGTCGCACGGTGAGGCTAAAGGGTCGCACGGTGAGGCTAAAGGGTCGCACGGTGAGGCTAAAGGGTCGCACGGTGAGGCTAAAGGGTCGCACGGTGAGGCTTAAGGGTCGCACGGTGAGGCCAAAGGGTCGCACAGTGAGAAGTGGCAGTTCCCCCTTTTTTTCTTCTTTTGTATAAAATCCATTCTGACAGTTTAATACAAGAGCAAAAACCTAACTAAGGGAACCTAGATTGAACATAAAACAGCGATACTGTGTACACATAACACCTGAAATCCGTCCTTTTTACTGAAAACAGACAAAAATATTTCAGCTTCATGCACCAAAGTTGCCAGCAGCAAACTTAAATTTGCTGTGAAGTCTCAATTTTACGGGTCCTTTCCTGTTAAATTCTGGATGGTCCAGGGTGGTTGCAGCCAGTATTGTGCCATTCGCAGACGGCTTTGTGGGTAAAAAAAAAGTTGAAACCATTGATGCCTTTAAATAACTCAGCTTGCTACATGGAGGTGGAAGCTTAGAGTCACAGAGTAAGAGTGCCACATCACCCCCACACTAACAGGTCATAGTCAGAGTCTGGCAGGTTACTACCGGACACACAATGCATTCTTGATGTGATATCTTCATTTGACTGTGTACCACCTACAAACAATAACAGGGTTTCTTCTTACCTCATCATTCTTTACCTTCTCTCCTTTCAGAGATAATCTTGATTTTCTTTTTCCTTCCCCTGTAAAAACAAAATCCATATCAAGACACACATTGGAAGACACATTGATCCCAAGCAAGTTAACAATTGAACACACTACTTATTATGGATCCATTTCAAGACTTCAACTACAAGACATCAGTCACCAACAAACTGATTAGCTATTCCACAGGCGACTGCTTCCCTTTTCAAGCCACACCATCCCCAAGCAAACTGGCTAACTATATGGCCAGCTAAGTCATCCATGTAATTTCTTGCATTGGGAGATCTGGAACACAACTTTTTCTTGTCTGCACTCACCTGTGCTTGCTGCTTGCATTTTGGGTTCGTTAGCTGTAGCCATGCTGCCAAGTTTTGGGGTCTGGCTTAGCATTGCTCCACTGCTCTTGATTATGGATGGTACGGCGGGTTCACTTACAGGGGCACAGGGTGGAAAGATGGGTGGGAGTGGCAATAGAGGCAGGGTCTGTGGGAAAACCTATGCACAAGGAAGCAGAGAAGACATTGAAAGACGTAAACCATTCTGTTCTTGACAACTTACATCCAGTAGACCTCTCTTTATGATAGGATCCTGTTAACGCTGCTCGTGTTGCCAAGCGACAACACTCTATACCCTAAATAGAAAAAATTCTTAAAGGAAACCTTTAATAAAACGATTCTTTAAATAGGTATAACAGAGTTTACAACAACAGTGCTTAAAATGCTCAATGGAAGCATAGAGGAAAACCCTTTTTTAAGGTCCCATTCTCCTCGTATAGGATACTGGAGGCTTCAGATGAGCGTCCCCACATGCTACTGGTGTTTCGTGCATGTGTGACGCTGTTTTGGTTACTAGCAATGGCTGTGGCTTCCATTGTGTATACTAGCATCGTCCGCTGGCGCAATTTGCAATAAAGGGGGAAGCGCATTTTTGGTTGCATCCGCCGATATATTTTGCACTATGGATGCGGCCATCTTCCAATAAAAAAGTGGGACCTGAAAAAAAAGTATTTCCTTTATGACTTCATGATGTTGTTAACATTGTTAAAAGTATATAAAAAAAAAAACAAAAAAAAAAAAAAATTTTTTTTATTTCTTTCTCGTGTACAGTTGGTCCTTTAAACAATTCTCATCACCGATTCCAAAGTGCTTACACACAGGAGAGGACTATAATTCTTACATCTAGTGTGTGTTCTGTTGCCAATTAAATAGGTTTTTTTTTTTTTTTTTACTCGGGTGCATTGAACCTGTGTGTCTCACCCCTCTCTGTAAGAGGGAATAAAACAAAATGGGATAATAGTAGAGTGTGTCGCATTCACTGCACAACAAAATAAGATAAACAGATTTTTTTTTAAAAAACGTCATTTACTGTATAATAATCATGACATCTGGTACCTGAACAGGTGTTTCTGTCGCAAGCCAAGGCAGTTGATTCGCTTCTTTCGTAGGTCGGTTTACGGCATTCCAAACCGTTTGACTGGACAGCTGTGAAAGAGAATCTTGGATGGAAGTATCCGACAGATTCCAGGGAGGTGGACTACAGCCATCACTTGGGGAATCCGATGTGACATCAGAAAGGGGATTAACAGTTTGTTTGTTTGAAGCATTCCAAGACTCCACTCTCATTTGCTGAAGTTTATAGAGTGGAATACCTAACAAAGAAACAAAGAGAACCTGCATTAGACACGAGTCATTTGCAATCATTGTAACAAGTCTTAGGATTAAAAAAAAAAGAAAAAAATAAAGATCAGAAACGTCTTAATATCGATCTTTTTTTTTACTAGAAATATCAACCTCGGATATGCATAGTTTTTGGATAGATATCCATTTTGCACAAATTGATAAAAACAAATGTCATTGCCGCATAGGCTTAAAATAAAAAATAATGGTTATACCAGTTGCATCAATATAGAAAGGTGTTCCAATCAAAGTTTGGAGATATATCAAGTGAGATAACAAGAAGTTACGCATTTTATATATTTTTATTGAGGAAGACTAAACTTTTAAATCAGACAAAAGACTACTTTAGATGTTTGGAACATCTCCTACTCCTGTGGGCAGCGCTGTAAGATGGCCGCTCTCTAGTCTTTGCCGTGGACTATAACTACAGCAAAGACTAAGTGCTTTGTATGATTTATAGGCCGATATACTTATGTTTCAGCATGACTTCTGATGCGAAATGCGTAAAGTGTTTTCTGCACCTCACCCTGCCGTTGTTATATCAGCCAATTCATCGAATAAAGCACTCATCTGGATCCTGTTACCAGTGTGCCGGTTTTTGTGTTTGTATATACCGCTAAATCGGAGCACCTGGCTGACCAGAGTTTTTTTGTGTGATAAAAGCCTGTGTCTCAACCTCTATAACAGCCTGTAAAAGTGGAGCCTGGAGTTCACTCATGTCTGAGGGTTCCTGAGCAAACACTAAGGCTGAATAACTTTGGCACAGTGCACAAATCATTGATCAACTTCTAGCTTTAATGAGGCAGAAGACCTCTTGATCGGTACTGTATAGTCAACAAGCGAGTCAAAAGTCACATCTGTGCTCCTGTATTCCCTATATCTATAAAATCCATCCGGACAGCGATGATACACATCATACAGATTAAATAAGGATCAGGTTTACAAAACACCATATTTTTACATAGCCACCATTTTGTCTACAGTTCAGATGACAGACATAGTACTTACTTGGATCCAATTCTGTTGTAACCTTGCTTGCATCCTTTAGGTTCCACGTGACTCTTTTGATCTGAGGCTTGGACTTAAATAGAAGAGTCTTCCCCGTCTCTGTTTTAGATGGGCCGACTGATACACTTGCGTCTGTTTTTGGGGCACTGTTAGTTGCGGCGGTCTCATTAATGTGATTTGCTGGTTCCTCGTCACCGGAATTCACATCGTCCTGTAAGAAGGGAATAGCTTGCTTTTGGGAGAAGCTGACTAAGGGAGTTTCCTAGAAGAAAAAGACGAAAGGCCTGTAAATATATTAACTCCAATGTTCTGGAGCTGCTCACGGCTAAAAAAAAAAAAAAAAAATGATCATCCTGCTCTAACTCATACTGCCCTTTTAATAATACATAATAAGAAAAACATATTGCATATGGAGCTTTCCCCCAGTGGCATTTAGTGCCAACGTTCCCAATTAACCAAAATGCCAGCTGAATAATAGATATTAGTACCGAACTTATTGGTCCTCAATTTAATGAAAAAGGAAGGAAGATGGGCTTAGTTGACCCCGCCAGGATTTGAACCTACAACCCCGCTGTTCAAGCAGGCAGGAATTTACCAACAGAACTACCTCACTAATGCGTAAATAAAAACAAAAAGAGGAGGAGAAAACACAGAACAGTTTTTACAGACTCACGGTCCTTCTTTATAGAAGCTTTGGCTAGCATTCTTGCTTTGTCATGTGTCATACCTTATAGTCGCCTTCTCGTTTCATCAAAATGGCCTCTTCCAGGTCCACATCATCAGGGCTGGCGGCTCCTGTCGAGTACACATCGTCTGAAAGCTCATTAAGCAGGAAATCATCCAAGTGGGATGGTGACCACTGCATTTCATCAGCCTCAACCTTTACAGGAGGAAGGGTACTTGGCTGGACGGCATCCGCGCAAGGGCTGGAATGTGGACTGTGAGATTTAGGACTTGGCGGTTCGGGGCCTGAGGATAATGGGGAAGCTTGCGGGCTAATGACCTCTGACTTTAGAGGCAATTCATTTAAGACAGGAGTGTCCTCTTGGGATGGTGGCTCTTGAGCATCACTACTCTTGTCTTCGGGGAGTATGGAATCCAAAAGAGATGGCGACCATGGCGGGCTACTGGAATCCACATTCTCCCCATCATCGTTGCTAGATAACTCAACATCTTTTTCCACTTTAACAATGGAAACCTTCCTCTCGGATACAGAAAAGGAGTCTCTTTCTACTTGCTCTGGTGAATCTAATATGGGATTTATTGTCTCTTCCTTGATTGAATGAAAGTCTGCCTTAAAACTAACAGTACATGTGATAGGCTGTTCTTCTCTGCCCGGTGACTCCATAACCTCTTCGTGGATGCTCTTTTCTTTGCAATGACGGTTTTTGTCTTTTGATCGATGAGCCTTGTGCTCTTTAGTCATCTGTGGGGACTTTGAGCTTTGCTTTCCTTTTTCTTCCTTGGGTTTCTTTTTTTCTTTTGCTCGGAAGCTTCCATCTTTGTTGGTAGCGTTCTTGTCGCCTTTGTGCTTCCGTTTCTTCTCCTCGCGCTTCTTTTTCTTTTTTTTCTTACTGTTGTAAATTCTGTGGGACGAACTGCTACGACTGCTTGATCTTGACCGCTTCCTTTCTTTCGACTCGGGGTTCTTTCTCTTTTTCTCCTTTTTCTTCTCTTTCTGACGCTTTTTCTTGGAGCGCTCGCAGCTGCCCGTGCTGGACCGGTCACTACGTGCTCGTTTTGCTTTATGAGATTTTGAATTGGCTTTCTTTTCTCTCTCCTCGGAGGAGGACCAAGAAGGTGATCCTGACTTCCTTTCTTGAGAGCGGGTTCCAGATCTAGATCTTGAACAGATCACAGGTTCCTCCTTAATGGGGGTTTTCAATTTAACCAGCTCCAGGCTGTGACTAGTGGATGATGAGTGGGAAAGAGACGGGGATTCCATTTCCCACACAACTCTGTTGCCCATTGTACTCTGATGGATAATCCTATTTGGAAGTGCATCCGGGTCGGGTTTGATAGAGATGTGGCTTTCCTCCTTTGAATCGAAATGAAAGCCACGAACTCCCCCATGTTTCAGATCAGAAGTAATTTTCAAGCCTGAGAGTGGACAAGAGATCCTAAAAGGTACCTTCTCCTTATTTTCTTCTTCGATAATTTCCTGTTTGATCTCCTTTTCCACTTTTATAGGAGAGGGCAAGACAGGGCTCAGCTCCCCTGGTCTCTCAGGTACACGGTGGTCTTTGACACTGGGAGACGAATCAGAGAAGGCGGAGCCAAGTTTGGAAACGCCTATTTTGCTAGAGTGGGTGGTTAGGAATCGGAAGCTTCGGAATGCTCCGACTTTAGCGCCACTGGACGGAGCAGTACTCGTGCTCACTGAGGGTGGTGGTGTTGAAGATGGCATAGGAGAGGGCATAGAAGAAGGGCCAGGCCGTTCTGGGCTACTTCCAGAATCGGAGCCTGTTGGATTAAAAGGGTCATAGATTTCCGTTTTGACAGGTTTATCCCTCTTGGTGTTTGTCGAGGATTGAAGAGATGTATTTTTTTGTTGTGTTTTCCTCTCAGGGGAGCGGAACGGATCCTGTAAACTAGGACTGAACTGTCTACAAGAGCTGCCAGAACTCGAACTAATGGTTATACGAAGACCGCCTCCTCCAATTTCCTGGGATCCCGCACTCCTTGAGCCACCAGAGTATTGTAGCGTCGTGCTGCCGCTTGCACTGGTATGGCTAGAAGATAGTCCAGCAGTGTGCCTGGGCTGTTCGTGAGCCTCCTGCCGAGAGCTTTTCGTTTTACTTTCTGTAGTGTTAAGCCTTCCCAACTGGTGATTGTCCCCCCGCCCTGTTAACTGATTGACGCAAGCACTTGGAAGGCTGATATTTGTGCTTGTGCTGGCTGATGACTGCAAACGTTTGATGGGTTCATCTTTAGGGCTGCTCTCTGGCTCCTTTTTGATCTTTGGTATCCTGGGAAGTTCTGAAATGTCTAATCTCTTTGCAGGTGGCCTTACCGGATGTTTAGTGTCTGGTCTTTTAGGTGGCACATGTTCACTGTACATGGGAGGCTCAGGCTTATGCAAAGTTCCATTGAATCGGAAGGGCTCCACATGCTTTGAAGCTAAACGAGCAGCTGAAGATTGTACTTGGACAGCTCTAGGAGTAAATGCGTTCTTCAGTCTAAATGCAGATGTCCCAGGTATTAAAGACGAGGGTAGGGACACTCTTTCCAGACCGCTAGGAGTGGTGGAGGATGGTGGCGGGGAAGGTGACGGGGACAGAGAGTAAAGACCAGATGAAGAGAAATTTAGCTGTGGATGATGCTCGACAGGTTTCCGTGTATCTGAGGAAGAGCTGGTTGATGAGGACCCTGAGTTAGAGGGGGCTGGTTCTTTCTGGCCATCCATAGTATCTTCTACCCTTGATGAATTTGTTTCCATTGTTGCTTCACCTGCAACAGAGTATGAAAAAAGTGTTTTATAACATCATGCTAATGAGTTTACATCAAACATTAAAGTTCTCGTATGTAGATGTAGAATACTCGCTGTATAAATATATATTTGTAAAATGCCTGCATACACTATGGAACTCTTCAAATTCAGTCTCGTATATTCATATTATTATTATTTTATTTTTTTAAGGAGTTTCAACAGGTCCCCTAAGTAGATATGTATTGTCTACCTGAAGTTTTTTTTTTTGATAGGATAGGGAAGGATAGAATATGAATATTTAATAATGTGTTGTTGTTTTTTCTAGCAGTAAATGCTTTCTATGGATGAGCATTGTACTTTGAGACAGTGAAGTAAAAGATATGTTTAACTGGGAAGCGGTCTTTGGACTTTGTAACTGCTGTCTTTGCTGTTACGAAAGCAGCTTTGCACAATCACTCACAGCAGAATATGCTATCTAGTGTTACTTAAAACATTATGTAATATTATAATATAATATTAATATAAAAAAAATAAATAGAAATGCGGGAATACACAGCATTTAGGGTTTCATTCACTCTCTACAAAGCAGTTGAGATGAAATATTCTCCAATGATGGGTCAAAACCACCATTATGCAGCCAGCGAGGTGACATGATGGCTGCATGACTTTTTACGATTGGCGCCTATATTAAGGGAAAGTAGTCTCTCTGGAAGTATTCCGCAGGACATCAAGTTTAATTACTGAAAATCTATGCTACAGTGGAGATTTGCACAAAACTGTGTTAGAACAAGTACATTTTGGGGAAAAAATGCCACACATATGCATGCATGAAAAGAAAACTGACAAGTGACCTGCAAAAATCAGCTCAGCTTAATGTTTGAGGTTTGCAGTTCCCTTGCCAGTTCAGTTTTAGCAAATACCACCAATATGACCTGTACTTTGCATTCCGGTCTATTACGCATTCATTGACCTAATAATTTGGTATTGCATAGAAGCTAACCACAAACAACAAGGCTGAGAAAGGAATAGCCAATGGAGACAACCCTGTTCAGTTTTAATTTCTAGGACTACTGGTAGGAGGGGAGATAGGGTTTTAGCTTTCTACCAGGTGTCTGTAACATTCAACTGGGTGTGGAAATGTTGTTTGTTATTGAGAATGAAGGTGGTATCGGCATACAGTTTGGGACTGGGAGTAATTGGGCAGGCCTTAACATATTGTTTTTCTGTAAATGCAGTGTATCCTCTTGGAACGATCCCAGTCCTGGTGAATACTACATCCATGAACATTCAAAGAGGTCTACAAGCCAGGCCAAGTAGAGCAGCAGGGAGAAGGACTGCCACCTACCTAGTTTCTTTGCGGTTAGTGACCCATCTCGACTGATGACAATCTCCGAGCTCTTCATCATTAGCATGCTTTGCCCAGACAGGATACTTCCTAGTAGATCAGGTACCGGCTCAGCAACTGCCAATGTGTCGTGTGCCACCGGAGCCACACCACCACTAGGTTATATAACAGATTCATATTAATTGCACATTCGTTCACATTTAAATATATAAACAACTTTAAATAAAATGAGCAGTACAGGTTTTATTTTATTACTCGTCCTACACGATAATAATGCTCCTTTTTGACCAGTGGCCACTTAACCAACTAGGTAAAAATGTACTATGGAAAGTTATCTGATGGTGAACCAGTCGTCCACATAATGTGCGATATCTACACACTAAAAGGTTTTTGGGTTTTTTGCATAAGCTAAAGCATGTGTTTGATAAACCAGCTCTATACAACCTGCATTTATAACCTTTTGTTTTCTGTAGTTAGGCTTTTTGGATGTTGCCATATTCACTTCCTGCAACAAATGTAAGAAATCTTACCGGGAAAGGCCCACTGAGATGGGTCTAGCGACCGGCTGATGAGATCTCAATGCAGAACGAGATAGGACCCTTCGTTTGGCAGTGAGTGGTGAGGTGGGATTGCTTACATGGTCTTCGTTACTGCAAAAGAGAAAACAATCAACCATAAGTAAGTGTCTTGTTTTTTTCCCCTATTCTGAAATTATGCTTAAAATGATTAATTTGGATGGGTTATCAAGTTATATTGGAAACCTGGTGAGTTAGGTTGGAAGCTAGTCTGCAGTTTACTAGTGAAGAGTTTACCTATCGAATGGATCTAGGTCATATGCGTTCCCAAATACTGACAAGGTGGCAGCTCCGATATCCTGTCTCATGGACCCCAATGTCTGTTCCATGGTCCTCTGAATGCGAGGTAATGTCGTCCCCTTGGATGGTGTGCACAACCCAAGCGATTTAGCGATGCGACTGTGAGAGGTGGGCACTTTTCTCACCTGGGGAGACAAGTTATAATTTCATATCTCAAGACCGTATAGGTCATTTTATCCTCAGTCACCAAAAAGTGAAAAGGAAAAAGATAAACACAAAAAAAAAAAAAAAAGCATTCGGGAGGGGGACGAGGACTTCATTAATTATCCAAAATACTTCTGCTCTCATGCATTTCAGATAAGGGATACCCAACCAATATTTGTATTGTATCAGTATTTAAACTGTAAACGCAGAACCATAACTTACATTGACGAGCCTATGGAATTTTGAAGAATATTTTTTTTGTTTTCTGAACAGCACTGTATTGCATTAAAATGCCACTAAATGTTCTAAATAAGATGTACTGTTATCATAGGAGCTGGTAGTTATACAGAAACCTTAAAAGGGTATGTACATTAGAAACTGCAGGTCATCTCTACCATACATGAAATCCTATATGCTTGAAACTGAATCATACAGGCTCATTGGGTTGCTGAGTGCCACTCTCTCTTCCGGCAGACTCATTGGACAGAGAGGATGCTAGCTAGCCCCGCCTCTTAACATTAGATCTCAAAAAGAGGAGCGAACGCTCTCACAATGCCAGATGCCAACAGCCTCAGCTGATTGGAGGTTGGTAGGGCACTGACACTACCATATGCACCCAAAGCTGTGACAGACACAGGGGTGGGGGAAAGCAGAGTGCGCCTCATACAGTACATGCCCCATTTCCTTTAGAGTGGAATTGGGGACATATTAAAACTTGGGACAGCAGCAAAAGCTAATTTCCAAAACCTAAACAGCACATTGAAGTAAAAGCCCAGCAGGGAATCGGGGTGAGAATAGCTTTTTTTTTTTTTTAAATGTCCCCACTTATTAGAAGAAATCTTAAATACATGTGAACCAAACAGGGGGATCATGGGACCTCCTCCTCTGAAAACACCCTTGGAAATGTAAAAAAAATAACTTATTGTAAAAGTTTAATTATTCTCCATATATTTTCTGTTGTGGATATGCAATTCTTTATCCAGCCCCCCCCCCCCCCCCCCCAAATCACATAACTAGAAATATGTGTATCTAGACAGACATCTTGCACCATCACGGACGTCTATAAATTCACTACTCACCGTTTGCTTCCGCCCTTTTCGCCTCTTGAACCGCCGCCGCCGTTTTTTTGCCACCCCTTTCGTACCTTTGGCAGCCTTCGACTGAGTCGGCCTCTTCCGCCCTGAAGAGAACATCGTATGAAACTGTTCAATGCTGAGTGTCTAGTGCAGCGAAATCCTTCTTAAGGATAGAGTTTACCGAAAATCCTTAATATTTAAAGCGAGGCTAAGCGAATGAGGCTACATCTGTCTGAGTAAAAGAGCTTTGGAATGATGCTCAATATGAGAACCGTTGAAAGCTCATCTCCTCCCCTGCTTTTGACAGTGTGCAGTGTGACTGACACTTGCACACACCGATGAAGTGTAGAGCTGGTCACATGACCTGCTTTATCAAATGGCAGCAGGTTTGTTTTAAAGTGGCATTACAATTTATTATTTAACTTTTGCTTCACCAATAGGCAGTGTCAGAAAGTGCTCAGCCAATCAGTGCAAAGGCTCGCCCCAAGTATCTAATGAGGGGCCGTCCGGTCCAGTTGTCTCTCTTGGCCGACAGTCCACTCTCTTGGTTGCATGTGAATACAGAGGTCTCTTACTGTACTAGCATCATGGCTGCCAGAGGAGGAACCGGCATATACCTTAAAAAGCACATGCCAGTTTATCCTCTTCTTAGGGCCACTCTTTATCACTTGTGTTTCTATATTACACTGTTTAACGGCTCTTTAAAGACCGGGAGGAGCCACATAAAATCATTTAGTAACACGTACTGGTTTTCCTTTTCTTTTTAGTAGCAGTCAAGCGGGGTCCAAGAGGTCTCTGGTAGACAGCGCTGCTAAGTCCAGCAACAACGGTTTCAATGGTTTCATCGAGCAGAGATGACATGAAGTACCTGGGGACATCCTGTATGTCAGAGACAGAAAGGGTGGTCATTCATAAAGATGAAACCATTTTCCGAGTACAGGCTTTGAATTCCACTTTGCTTTGAATAGCCAGTCTTGCTCGCCAAACTAACCTGAATGTTCCGTGCTGTGCTGATGCGGTTCCTGTTTACGTTGCGCCTCACCCTTTCACTCTGCCGGGTGCGTGCAATGGCGCGTGTCCTCACCGCACTGGGACGCAGGCGGCTGGTGGTGGGGACCACATCGGCAAGCAGTTCAGTCACCTCTTCTTCGCTGACTTGTTCGGCATCTGAATAAACAAAATAAAGTCACAGCAAATAAAGACAGGAAGATGTGAATCCATTTTTATGAACCAAGGTTGTTAGGATTTGGTTTATCTTCCAAAATACTAGGGAACCAAACTGCTTAGGGACACTTCATATATTTCCATTCCAAAAACTGGTGTTTGCACCCTCCTCTGGACAGAACAATTAATACTATAACTTGTGAGCATATTCCCTTATAAAATACAAAACAGTGGAAACTAAAATTGCCTTGTGGAGCTGGTCGTTAAATTTATATACATACTACACTAGGCCCACTACGACACCCCAAACTTTGGATATTTCTTATGTCTTATAATCGTGCAAATACGGTACTCTTTGCAACTAGTATTATAAAGCAGTGTTGACACAGCTGTACAAATGATACGAATACAGAACAATGATGAGCTTATGTCACAAACCTTAATGCAACAAAAATATTCATACACGATCAGACAGGCAACATAAAGTTGCAAGGAGGGACTAGAAAACACCCCACCCTATGCGTTTAAAGTGTTTTCTAATCTTCCTTTCCTACTTTATGCCGATTGTCCATTGGAATAGATTAAGTATTTTTAGTATTAATCATCATGTGATTGTGATCAGTGGCGCCCCTCTTTTTTTTTTGCGTGGCTGGAACGATACAATCCATGCTCACATCATCGGTATCCGGGATCGGTTATACTGTGAGCAAGGTGATAGTGTTTGGACTTCTTTTCAACTCTGTATAGAACAATGATGGACAGGCAATGCACCTTACCTTCCGGAGGCGAGTTAGCTCCTGCACACTCTGGACAGAACCATTCATCCACAGGGACTGCATTCAATGCAGGGGTAAGACATTCCATGTGGTACCTGTAGGAGGCAGTACACAAGATATTAGTTAGCAGCTAGCAAGTTTACTCATATTTGTAAATCGTGCTTCAAAGTGTACTAAGCCCTAAATTAAACTGCAATTTGAATGATGCAAAAGATATTCATCCTCGTGGGGCTCCCAGTAGTAGATTAAATAAAAACTGGTATGAGATTATCAAATGGGTTAATGAGATGTGTAAAATCAAAATGGAGGTAAAACCAGTACTCTGTTTATTACACAGGAATATCTCTGGGATGTCGCCAACAAATTGCCCAATTCATTATACAGGTTTGGATGGCTGCAAAGATAATAGCTAGACGTTGGAGAACAACGTTAACTTTCAAATGGAAAATGGGTAAAGCTTATTTATACATTAAAAATGGAGAAAGGGATTAAGGTGTGTGGCAGGCTTGGGTGGGGAGCATAGCGCAGGGTCTTCGCGGAGAAGAAATTCCAGACAAAAAGTACCAGAAAGTCACAACAAGGGGATTAGGCAAGAGATCGGTGAAAAGGCAGTCCAGAGGGTCAAAGCATTCAGCGTATGATAATCCAGTAAGCCAAGGCTCAAAAACCAGTAAATCAGAATTTGTAGTAGCAACTCACACGAAAACGGGAATGGGACTGCAACAAATACCACAGCTTAACTAGCAAGCATTATCTGAAGGGTGTGCAGGGGTTTTATAGAGATGAAAATCAAGAACCTCTGGTCTTAACTCCTGGGATCCATCCCTAGCCTCTTCGAACATTGAGAGGGGAAGGTGATGAATCGTCACCCTCTCTCTACCAGTCTCCTAAAGATCCACCAATCACGCGGTGCACTCTAGAGTGAAGACACGCCCCTCAGACCTCATAGGCACCATCGCATTTACCACGAATGGCTGCCCTGCGTGGGCCAGGAATACAGCTTCCCTCGCGGTCAAGCTAACGTGCAGTGGCGAAAAACGACTGAAGATACCCTGGGAAGAGGGGACCCCCCTGGGCAATGTAAGAGAAGGCCACCTGGGCCTGACAGTGTGCTTCAATCTGGATACGTATAATATGAATAATTGGATCAAAAAGTTATCTACTTAAGTTATACTTAAGTAGAGATGAAAATCACTTAGGACTGATAGTATGGGGGGTGACTAATACGGAGTGTTCCCTTGTGTGCTTGGGACGACCCCAAACAATTGTGCCGTGATGTTATTTATGTTGTGTGTTTGTTATTTATATTAATATTGGCTTATTGATTTATATGATACATTTCCCCAGCTCCCAGACCCATTTTTTTTTATAGTGGGGAGGTCAGATCTACCTGTCCTGATCCCCATGTGTATAACGGGGGTCTGGGAGCCATTTGGTCAACTCCTTTTTTTTTTAGGGCTGCTTGCCCCCAATGTATATTAAGATGCCGCAGTCTGTTCTTTATATTTATTTTTAATTTCAGGAAGACTTTGGCTGGTTTCTCAATAGGCAAAATCCTCTGAGACATAAGTCTCTATCCTCCCCGTAAACGATATGGAGAGGTTAGAGGTTACCAAATCAGTTTGGTGCATTTCGGTTTCTGCAGCTATGTGAGTGGAATCGGTTATAAATTGCAGACCTACATCGAGGAACATCGGGGCATATTGTGTAGCTTGGCATTTGGGTCCAAATATGACCCCAATGTGCCCTGCATCCGTCCGAACTTCGGGCCAGAATGTCCGCGCATATGGAGTAGTCCCTTAAATGTATAAACTGAAGAGTAACTAGAAAGCAATGTTAGAAAATGAATTATCTATATGTTTCCATGTAGCAAGCAGAGGATTCTGTCGCTTACATATTGGTGAACCACAGCACAGGTGGCATAAAAAAATAAATAAAAAAGTGGGTGAACACAATGAATTCTGAGACTGTTGTAATGTTCGGGAAAAAAGCACAGATGCAGTGGGGTAATAAAAGCGTGAGGGCCGCAGGGGGGGATGGGACACTTCATCGCGGCCGCATCCGCTTCACCACTGTCACTTCACCACACGACAGCTCGTCGCGGGAGATTTCATCGCTAAAGGTAAGTTTTAATGTGTTAGAGTTAGAAGATAGAGTGTTAGAATTAGAATTTTAGTATTGGGGTTAAGGGTGGTTATAATTAGGGTTCGGGGTTAATTTTAGTATTAGGGCTTCGGGGGTTAGTATTAGGGGGTATTCGGGTTTAGGGGGTTAGTATTAGGGTTTAGGGGGTTAGTATTAGGGTTTAGGGGGTTAGTATTAGGGTTTAGGGGGTTAGTATTAGGGTTCGGGGGTTAATTTTAGTATTGGGGTTTGGGGGTTAATTTTAGTATTAGGGTTTGGGGGTTAATTTTAGTATTAGGGTTTGGGGGGGCACTTTGGGGGGGGGATAATTTATTAGGGGGGGTTATTTTCTTTTTACTTGTACATTTGTAAGCGCTGAACTGTCAGCTCTTACATAGCCGCGTACGCGATGAAACGTATTATATATTATATTCTTCATTGCTGACAGTTCAGTTCAGTTCTAACTGCCGCGCTGAACTGTCAGCGATGAAGTGTCCTAGACAGGACACAGGGTGTCATCAGTTATGGTATCAAAACTTTCCAGAAGAAAACAGATGACTATGGGATGTATGCCCAGGTTCAGAAAAATCATGGCCATGCTGTTGCCTTCATAGGACTTCCCATTGGCCCCAATCTAATTTTTTTTTTTTGCAGGCCTCCAATTAAAATACAGGCCATGAGCCAACTCTAAAGTCAGTAAAGTATCATTTTCAGCATGGCTTAGTGGTTTCCTGGAAAACACTGCTCTACACTATGAAGCAGCTGAGACCAGTGCATGGTGATACAAGGCACTCACCCAGCATCACAGCCATCACAGAGCAGCAGCCTATCCTCACGGTCACTGAGCCCACACACCTCACAATTCGTGGCATCCTCTTCCTCCGCTTCTTCTGTTCCTTTATTTAGTACAGAAACCTGAAAAAAAAGTGCACAGTGTTACAAATACAGACGTCACGCAAGCAAACATGTGACAAAAGGGGCACTCAAGGCACCAAAGGAAATTTGGTGAAACTGGCAGTGTACCAGCTGTACAGTGCATAATCTCCATCAGGGAGTGATTAAGAATCTCTTTCAAAGTTATTTTGCTCAAGTCCTCACACTTACCTATATACAGGAGGATACGTGATCATCTGTACAGTGCATGGTTACTTTACAGGTACTTTACTAGGAATGACAATTTGTATATCCATTTTGGTGACCGGACCTTTCCTTTAAAGAATGTAACCCAAAAGATTTATATACTGGGTAACATTTTGATGAGCGGTACGATTTTATTATCCCAGTTCAACAATGTATTTATTTTGTACGCTTCTCAAGAATTTATTAGAATGGATGCCCGTTAAAATGCTTGCAACCATGTTCGCACACTTATAATGTCAAGAAATCATTACAGCACACCTCCACATGCCAAGGTTAGAATTAGACATCATTGTACCCTTCTAATCCAAATCCCCAACCCTAATGTCTTGCCCCAAATGTAAACCAAGCGCTAATCCAAATAATCCCAATCCCCAACCCTAATCCTAATGCTTGCCCCAAATGTAAACCAAGCGCTAATCCAAATAATCCCAATCCCCAACCCTAACCCTAATGTCTTGCCCCAAATGTAAACCAAGCGCTAATCCAAATAATCCCAATCCCCAACCCTAATCCTAATGCTTGCCCCAAATGTAAACCAAGCGCTAATCCAAATAATCCCAATCCCCAACCCTAATCCTAATGCTTGCCCCAAATGTAAACCAAGTGCTAATCCAAATAATCCCAATCCCCAACCCTAATCCTAATGCTTGCCCCAAATGTAAACCAAGTGCTAATCCAAATAATCCCAATCCCCAACCCTAATCCTAATGCTTGCCCCAAATGTAAACCAAGCGCTAATCCAAATAATCCCAATCCCCAACCCTAACCCTAATGTCTTGCCCCAAATGTAAACCAAGCGCTAATCCAAATAATCCCAATCCCCAACCCTAATCCTAATGCTTGCCCCAAATGTAAACCAAGCGCTAATCCAAATAATCCCAATCCCCAACCCTAATCCTAATGCTTGCCCCAAATGTAAACCAAGCGCTAATCCAAATAATCCCAATCCCCAACCCTAACCCTAATGTCTTGCCCCAAATGTAAACCAAGCGCTAATCCAAATAATCCCAATCCCCAACCCTAACCCTAATGTCTTGCCCCAAATGTAAACCAAGCGCTAATCCAAATAATCCCAATCCCCAACCCTAACCCTAATGTCTTGCCCCAAATGTAAACCAAGTGCCCAACACCCAATCTAAACCTAGCTCAGATGCCTAACCCGGACTATAACTGGAAAGCTTTGCTCCACTCCTAATATCAGGTCATGTTGGCATACTGATGTGTACCATGTGGCATTACGAGTGTGGCAATGGCTGCTTGGCATTTTAAGATGTCCAATACGATACCCTTCTCAAGTGAATCCATTACTAAAATGCACAAACTACATTAAATCTAACACTCACCTTTTTCAGGATTTCCCCACCAAAATGTGCTCGGATGTGAATGCAGGAAAATGTGATTCTGTCCACCGGACATGAGTTGGCATTCTGCGGAGAGAAAAAAAAAAATCAAGCAATGAAAATGATCAGCCGGTTAGAAAACATAATATAGTATAATACAAAATATAAGTGCGCTCATAAAGTATTCACAGACAGGTCCTTTCTTTAATAATGTAGGAGATCAGCGTGCTGCGTACAGCAATGATTTAATTTTATACTTTAATCTCAGTCAGACAGATTGCCTGGCCTTGTTAACTATGCTGGTGCACCGCAGTTTGCCCTTTCTACACACAGAAAAATGGAGTTTTGCATTGAAATACCTATTGTATGTCACTTTATTCTGTACTATGCAGAGAATAAATGATCAAACATTATCTAGACATTTGGTTGGCAAAATTGCAACCAAATAAATAAATGAAAAATGTGTTTTAAAATGTACCTGTCGTTATCTCGTATTTATGACATTCCTGAGGCTTCATATGCAAATAAACTACTTTTCAATAGGAAATGTGTGATTTGCATTAAAAGACACAGGATGAAGTCATAAGCAGAAGATCTCACAAACACTTTTAAAACATATTTTACTCTGTATTTATGCACTTAATAAATGCGTCTTTGTCCTCCGGTTATGTCCCCAAAGCCTGGGAAAAAGCCAGAGCTATCCCCATCCACAAAAGTGTAAACATAGTGTCAAACTTCAGGTCTATCTCACTGCTACTCATCCTTTCTAAAACCCTGGAAAAATGTGCCCATGATCAACTGTGCGAGTATTATCAACTATCTAACCTCGCTTCAATCTGGGTTTCTGCCCTCTTAAAAGTGAGCAATCACTGGTTGATCATGATCTTCTGCTAAACAAGCTAAATTGTTCCAGTAGCTGGTTTCGTTCATACTTATCTGATAGAACACAATATGTGTCCATTGCTAAAACTGGAGGTACTAAACTATCACAAGTGGAACCCGTACTACAGGGTCAGTTTTCTAAAGTTGAAAATTGGACAGTTAGCAACAAATTCTTCCTCAACACTGAAAAAAACTGTGTCCATGTTGTTTGGGACTAATACTAAGCTACCTAATTTAAACAATCCTCAAATAAACATTGAGACCAAATCCAGTTATAACCTGACTCAGGTAAATTCATATAAGTATCTTGGTATGTGGCTAGATCCAAACTTCAGGTCTTCATATCAACAAGCTTGTGTCAAAGCTGCATAGAAACATAGAATGTGTCGGCAGATAAGAACCATTCGGTCCAACTAGTCTGCCCAATTATCGAAATACTTTTTGTAGTCCCCAGTTCCCTATCTTACATCTATGATAGCCTTGTGCCTATCCCACGCATGCTTAAAATACTTGATTGTGTTTACCTCTACCACTTCCACTGGAAGGCTATACCATACATCCACTACCCTCTCCTGATATTACTTTTAAACCATTGCCCTTCTAATTTAAGACTATGTCCTCTAGTTGTCATAGTTTTTCTTCTTTTTAATATCCACAGTATACAGTATATTTAGGTGATAGAGGCCCTTTAATTCAGAAGTGCATCATTTAAAATTTTAAATAAAAGATAGAGGTACAAACCTTTGACCACTCCACAATGCAGTCCAGACAGAAGTAATGGTTGCAGTTTTCTGGGGTACCCACAACCTGGTCTCTGAAGCCATTTAGACAAATGGGACAATTTTCCCGTTCCTCATCTGAACTTTGATCTTCAATCAAATCCCCTGTGCCCTGGGCTGGGTCTGAGTTTCCCTGTACAAGGTCATCCTCATCTTCATCATCATCATCCTCCTCCTCCTCAGAGTCTAAGAGGCAATAACAACACCAATCCTGCTTGAACTCACATTTTCATTTAAAAGCAGTGTCTTAAAGGGATAGTGAAGCCAATTTTTTTTTGCTTCTCTGTCCAATAGCAAAGTTCCAAGGAAAAAAGCCACTATAGCCCTGCTGTGTCTCACATGCAAGACACAGCAGTTCCTGGTTGTTGCGTGCCGACAGCCAATCAGAGAGGGGGCTCTCCTCGCTCTGACAGGCGAATGCGAGGGTCTCTCGCTGCTAGAGCAGAAAGTACATTCCAGTTCATCCTAATACTGGGACAATGGACATTTCACTTGTACTAGAAGCACAAGAGAAAAAAAAATGCTTAGTGTGCCTTTAAATGAAGAGTTTAAGATGAATTAAATGCTTTTTGAGGTCACAAAAATCTGCAAAACCTCTTGCAATGTAACCTCTGATTGGAAATAAAGGTTGCAGTAAAACAACAGTAAATCATAGGAATTAAACCCTGAAGAATTGTACTTATTTGAATAAAATAGTTTGACTTTACTAACAATTTACCACAATAAAGGAATGACAATCCTAAAAAACAAACAAAAAAACTGTGACTCCTATCTGTTCCCGACCTCATGACACAGGAACAACAATCTAACAGGGTTCCATGCCATTGTTGGGTTGCCACAAGGGCCCAGCCCACAATAGTGCTGCCACAGAGAAGGCATTGTAAAGCCAGCAATTAAAAGTCCGGGGGTTTACTAACCTTTAAAGCAGGAGTCACAGCTAAAGTATAATAAAACTTAAGAGTCTACCACTTGCTTGTTTGGAATGGGCTTTGATTTCTACACTTCAGGGGTTGTGAAGAGAGTCTGATATGAAATGTGCTCACAGTCACTTTAGTTAGTATGTTTAACAAGGCCCATTAATAGATGCTTACTGGATCCATCTTCATCTTCACCCCCCTCTTCCTCCAGATCGTCCTCTTCATCACTCCCAGATTCGTCAGACCCGTCAACATCTTCTGTAAACAGACACAAATGAGAATGTTTTAAAAGTACAGTGAACACAAGTGATTCTGGCAATACGATGTAAGGACCGTGCATTTTGAAGGTTATAATGTTGTAGTGTGGTATTTTATCTGCCACCTCACAGACCAGGTGTATATTTCATTCAGTGAAAAAGCCTGTGTGATATATTCTGGCTGTTCAGAAGCATTAGTGGATGTCACTATGTCCTGTGGAGTGAAGGTGTCATCTGAAGCTGATGGGCTGATTAAACAGGATAATTGGTTCTCATCTGCCATCACCTGCTTCACACAGAATCCTGTATAGCAGGGCTGTCCAACATGCGCTACCATATGGCAACAAAGTGCAGCTTTCTAACGTAGCTACCCGTAATACAATATTCAAACAAAATGTGCATTTATAAAGGTTAATGTTGGTTTAAACTGTTAGGCTGTTTTTCCAATACTGCTAAATAAACATGTTTTTCTAGTGCCAAGAGCCTGTAATTCACCCTTGCTGTTCTAAATTAAAAAAAGTTAATAATGCAGCCCATACACACATGCATTTCTTGTCATGTGGCCCACTATGCATAAAATGTGGGTATCCTCGGTGACAAGTACCCTTCTTTTTTTTGCGCATTATAGACTGCCGCTATAGGGGTTCTAAAAAAATAAAAATAAAAAATTAAAAGCCATTGCTTCCCTTACAATATGTACTCAGGATAAAACCTGGTTGCTAACCTGATAGATTTAAAGAGCAGCTCGGTTTTCAAACAATACCAAGGATTCTGAGACTATGTACTTTCAAGATCATTACCAACTGGGGAGCAAGACTGGTATTTTATGAAGCACCTAACACCCATAAACATCAGCATTTTCCAAGTAATTTAACAAGATGAAATGTAATGTCAACATCACAGATTTAACACATGGACTGTCGCAGATCTAACAAGACGAGATTGTGCGTGTTTACCACGCGAAACGCGTTAGGTCTTTCCCCTATTTTTGTACACCGTGTCCGGAGTATCCCTACTGTTTATTATTCTATTATTAAAGCACTTTATTGGATTACATCCAGTGGCTGTTACAGAGTGCACCAATTTTTTCTCTTTAAGACGAGATTGTTCCCTAACTGTGAATAGTTACAAATAACCTGTTAATGGGTAAACATTTCCAGCGGATTTCATTAAGTTCGCCAAAGAATCTTCACGTGCATAACCTGGAAACTGCCCTATGACAGGGCTTGACAAACAGACTAATTCAGGAGGCAGTCTACCAAAATGTAGGAGCCAGGGAGGTGGTACTTCTACGTAAGGCAATAATAATAAAGTTAGGAGCCGGAAACAAGGATTTTAAGAGCCATGGCTCCCTGGATTTGTCAAGCCCTGAGGTCTGAAGTACTAGTATTTTCTAATTTCTTGCACACTTCCTTGGAGTCGTAGTGTGTGTTGTGGGGTTTTCTATTCTATATATTGTGGAGTGCATGCCTAGATCTCGTCTTTGGCTGAAGCAGGAAGTCAATAACCAGGATAGATGACTCGATTGGTTCTTATCTGCAGCCACAGTTTGTTATACACCAAACTACCGTTACAGAGATGTCCCTATTTTTAGCTATGCATCCCATTAGTAGCACCTGTTGTGGTATTCCTGCATGCCTTAGTAAGAACCATCCATAGGAACAAACTAGATGGCTGTCTAGTATGCCAGGCTGCATTGGCCACATTTTAAAGCCTGGCTAAGTCAAAAACAAAGGTTTTAAATTGAGAAAAGGCACACAAAAAATTCAAGGAACTAGTGAAAATGATTTTTTTCACCCATATGTGGAAGTCATCCAACAGATAAATCTGCAGTTTGGGAACTGCATAAGGATCCCAAACACCTGTAATGTTATTAGGAGCCATTCATTAAATACAATATGTTCAATTAATATCATACACGTGTAGACAGTAAGTATCCTTGGAGTTACAGCTTTTTCTCCAGGAGTTCGTACATTTTGCCTGTACCATCTGGTAGAAGGAGGTTTACAAAGCACACATCAAGGCTCAGTTGATATATATAGTATCGTTAGAGTGTACTAATCCAGGTCTGTGCTGTATAGAAGTCTGGAATTTTTAGAATCATAATCTATGCAATGATCAAATGTTTTCCTTTATAGGTGCACATCTAGTTGTAATTTGGTGAGTTCCTCAAGATTTTAGAGAATGTATCGATCAAAAGGACTGTTCCACCAACTGTTACCCCCTCCTGTTCATTTTATTTTTGTTAATTATTTCTTACTTTGTATAATTACTCAAATATGCAGTCGTTTAGTATGATTACTACAGCAGAATCAGCTATGTGTTATGACCTAATCCCCTCTCGCTTCCCACGGTGGTCCATATTTTATCTCACTGTAGTCCGTCTTCTCCAGACTTAATGATACATAATCATAGCTGCACAGCTGCTGATGATAAACCAGCAGGTTCACATATGCCAAAAAATAAGTTGGGGCTTTACTGTTCCTTTAACAAACAAACAACTAAGTTTACTGTTCTTGTAACCTTTCCTAAGTTGTCACAAGATGAATTAATCTCAGTAAATGCATTCACTACACCTTAGTTTTAAGCTACAATCATCTTAAACGAGACTCAAAAGGAAAAGTTCAATGCAATTTGAACTGACCTCAGAAAGTCCTCAGGTTTGACAATATTTTACATTATTGACAAGCCCACAAGCCAATAACTGTCAAACACACCTTCTACTTGGCAGGAGATGCTCATCTCCGAACAGCTAGAGATTTTGTATGATATGTAAGTACCTTATTCCTGCACCAAAAGCAGATAACAGCTGCCTTTTTTAGATTAGGGCTTGGCAAATGTTTTTAAAACTACATGGGGGTTTATAGTCCATTTTATTTCTAAAATGCATTATTAGAATACAGAATTGCTGAAGGGGTTTTTATTTACCTTCTTTTGGATCAACAGCGGTAAAATGGGATAGGAAAGGGGTTGATCTTGATGGACGCAAGTCTTTTTTCAACCTAAACTACTATGTAACTATGTAACACGTGGCATTGCATTTTCAAGTATTTGGATTCTAATTCTGGATTTATCCAAATTTCAGACAAAAAAATTAACATCAGGAGTAAAGATTACTGCCAATACCTACATTTGTGTGCCATTTTATTTTTTGATTTGTAGATCAATGCATTTCTGGCTTTGTAGATTTGTAGATCAATGGATTCCCATGCTAGACATTGTGTCTGACTCCTACATATTGCTTATTAACATGTAAGATAGATGTTACCATTACTACTGTTGATAATCACAAATAGATGCTCATGCACAGATAACTGGCGAAATGTCAGGTACTTGCTTCTTAAAAAGACATATAAAACCACAGGAACTTCCTGTGATTACAAATATTAGAACGTTTGTTTTCATGATGCAAATTCAACAGCTGGTGTTACCGTCATCGCTGGCCAGGATGTTAATTTGCCGGTGGCTATTCCCTTGTGAGGTGTTCCTGTTAATCAGCTGGTCCTGGTTCTCTTCATCATCCATTGCTCTTCATCAGAAAGCCAAGACCTGCAAAGAATACATGGAATTAGTACTAGGCTGTGTCTGAAAAGAGAACAACAAATAGCATTTCTTGTGGCAAACACTTTATAAAATGTGTATTATTGCAGATCTGTCAACATTTATTTAAAAGGATTTCAGATTTGATGAGATTCAGCATTACAGACCATTGTGTAGATGATGTATTTGCTTCTCTTGTCCAAGCATGCTAGAGAAATCAAAGTAAGTATATTTAAGTATACTGTGATAAGCAACAGATTGGGTCTTGCAGCATATCTGCCATGCACAAATGACAGTGTTAATCAATATATTATCCTATACATTGCACCAGCCAAAATTCTAGCAAGTGTATACTCACAAAGTTATGGACAGATTTGTTTTTTTAAAGTCTATTGGACGGAAATAAGAGTAAAAACTGCCTCAAAGACATAGGCACAGCGATAAGGACCACAAATATGATGCTGAAATAAATGTCAGCCTCCTATAACTCTTAGCTTGCTACTAAAGGTGATAGGGTGGGGGGGATGCAGACCTTTTGGTGATTCTGTTGCCATATTGGTAGAGGCGGAAGAAACCTTCAGGCATATGACAGTAAATCTTAACTAGGTCCCCCCTGCTGATCCTATGAAAAAACGAGGGTCTCTCTCTGCGCTACCAGAAAGAAACCCTTGCATTCGGCAGTCAAAGCAGGGCGAGCCCCTCCTCTGATTGGCTGTGCGTGTGCTGACGTTTGTCAGCACACGACAACTGGGAACTGCTGTGTCTCGCATGTGAGACACAGCAGTTAGTAAACCCGCGTGCATCTATTAGGATACACGGCGGGTTTCCTTTCAAAGACCAGGACATGTTTTGTTTAACCCTTGCTACCTTGAATGACATGTTGGAATGTCCCTTTAAAGACTAATCGGAGACAGAGGACAATATATGCACAGTTCTGAACCTTCATCAATTTAAATAAGTGTTGCTTAAGAAATTGATTATATCTACATCTTAAACAAATGAATTAAACACCCAATATTGTTCCAATTACCACTAATTTGCAAGAAGAAAAAAGGCTTGTCTGTACAATGACAGTCTGACAGAAACACATGGGGGTTTGACCATTGACACAGGCCAAGCCACCTCGGACAAATTATAGAAACCTACTGCTTGGTTTCTCCACTACATAATAAATTACATAACAATTGTTTAAATTAGCAAAACCTCTTATTGCTAGTTCCCTCTACAAAGCCCAGGCTCCTTGATATTTGAAGAGTTTGTCATACAAGCACCTCTCAGTTAGTAAGCCATCTGCTTCATCATCACTCATGGGCTCAGGTAATGAATTCCATGATGGAAAAAGAAAGCAGGCTAGTGTATTTGCATTTAATAAAAATATACATAAAAAAATAAAGAAAACTCCAGTAAAGCAGGGCTTGACAAATTTCATTTAGATTTATGAGCCAGCTAAAAAAAATCTAGGAGCTACTATACACACACACACACACACACACACACACACACAGTCAGTCACATACACACAGTCAGCCACACACATGCACACACAGACACACAGTCAGTCACAAACATATACATTAGAGACACAGTCAGTCACTTACATATCCACACAAACACAATCAGTCACATACATATACACAAAGAGACACATTCAGTAACATACATATAGACACGCACACGCACAAGCTCTCAGTTTTTTTGTTTTTTTTAAGGGGAGGGGAAATTACCTCTATCGCGTGGGAGGGGGATTCACACAGGCACAGACCGTCATGACACTGCTGGTGTCCGGCAGGATGTCATGTGACACCCGCCACTCCAACACTAAAGCATGAGGGGGCGGAGCAGGCTGTGTCTGCACACTCTACTCCCTCGCGCTCTGATCGTTATTTTTTTTTTTTTTTTACTTATCCCAGGGCGAGGGCCGCCATGTTGGGATGAACCTTCCCGGGCGCCAGGTCTAATTTTCTAGTCGCCATGGAAACCTGGCTCCCAGGGTTTGTCAAGCCCTGCAGTAAAGGATAACATAACCAGTATGCTTATTGCCCACAGACTACAACACTCTGGTTCACCTGGAGCCTTCTTTATTTGGATTGAGTCTGGAGATGGACAACCCAGGTGACGGGCATTTTTGCTTTTTGAGCCATATGTGATTTACTTAATTTTAGAAGCATGGAGTAAACACACTCCCTACTTATCCTCTAGGGCAGCGTTTCTCAACTGGTGGATCCTGACCCAAAAGTGGGTCACGAGCTGGTGTGGACATGTGTTTCGACTTTGTGAAAACATCTAACTTTTGATTGGGGGGGAGAAACCATGATGTAGCAACTTCACTGTTTTCTTTAGGGATAAGATCTCAAAATGGGTCAAGTGAAGTCTGGGCTTCATGTGGCAAAATACACAGCAGTGCGTGTTTCATGTACCTATCTTTGTGAGAGTGGCTTCTCAGCTCTGGTCCACCTGAAGATAAAATAATGGAACAGAATGGACACTGAACACGTCTTCAGACTTGCTATGAGGCAACTCTGACTGTGAGACATGTATAGCATGGAGGAAAGACGTAACAAAGGGGATATGATAGAAACATTTAAAGACATAAAGGGAATCAACACAGTAAAGGAAGAGAGTATATTTAAAAGAAGAAAAATTCCCACAACTAGAAAACATAGTCTTAAACTAGAGGGGCAACGATTTAAAGTTATATCAGGAAGTATTACTTTACTGAGAGGGTAGTGGATGTATGGAATAGCCTTCCAGCGGAAGTGGTAGAGGTAAACACAGCCAAGGATTTTAAGCATGCGTGGGATAGGCACAAGGCTATCCTAGATATAAGATAGGGAAGAAGGGACTAATAAAAGTATTTAGAAAATTGGGCAGACTAGATAAACCGAATAGTTCTTATCTGCCAACACATTCTATGTGTTTCTATGAGACACTTATCCAAAGCAAAAAGGATCCCCAGCTTTCCCATCATTTCTAATTTATCTCATAAGTTTCAATGGCTTTTTATTTTATTGGCTTTTATTTCTAAACTATAAACGATTCTTAAGAAATATATTTTGTGGACCACCATGGATAAGGATATTTCTGGTGCCAGTAGACTGAGGATAATTGTTATAATGTTTTGGGGGAAAAAGGGCATCAGATGGTGTCTGAGGAAGACTATTAGGAGGATGACATATGTTGCTTGCTAGACATAAGTATTTATGCTTGAATCTACAATATATGTGGATTAAGTGAAGGCTCTGATGACTGAGGATTATAAAGTGAGTTGTAGACATGTTTGGATTACAGAGATGAAAAGAACACATTCCCAATTCCTATATATAAGGAAAGGAACCTGACTTGAAAATTTTCATTTTTTTAATACAAATGAAAGTGTAAATATTCATTAAAATTTTAAAAAAATTAGTAAATTATATGATATGATGAAAATAACGGTATCTAAAGAAAACCCTTTCATGGCAAAACCAGTACATAATATGTGTGGATAAATTAAATGAGAAAGAGGTACATTTTTAAACACAAACATCGAAGAAATGTTAAAACAGCCATTGTCACAAAGGGTACAAAAATTTCACACCAGTCCTGTGACTAAAGGGTTAATGAATCAACTAACTGATCCATAGGACCAATCTTGACTAATTAATTGATTTTTCTCTGAACACTGATCTTCAGAATACTGGGGACTGTATCACTCATTGCTATGTACCAAGAAGAGTATCAGCTATATGCCAAAAATTTACATGTATTATAAAGATCAATGTCACGATATTACTAGGTTGTTTGTGGATGTTTCTGGTGTATCAGGGGAAACAATAAGTCTTTAATAAAGAATAGAAAGATGACAGGTACTTGAATAGAAAGATGACAGGTACTTGCCCCTGGCATTATTAGACTAGAAGTGATAATGCTGTCAGGACTATCTGTCACTGGCATCACTGGTCTAGGAACACATTCCAAATATAAATATTACACATCATCGCCTGAAAGGTATGTCTTATTAAAGTAAACTAAAAAACTAAACTGAAGCAGGTGATTAAAGATGAAATAAAGGTATAATAAAAGCTGTGATAATCCAATGAAGAGTTCAGAATGTACAGGATTTTAATGTATTAGGGTTGGAAGAAGTGTATAATGATTTGGTGTATAGTTGGAACATGTGTTTAACCTCACATGCACTCATGTATTATTATAAGTTAATCTTTGGCACTCGAGTTGTTGGGGATTGCTGAGCTTATAACTCTAAGCCATATAATAAGCAGCCAGACGGCAGGCTAAGCATAATAAGAAACGCAGCCCACACATGCTGTGTCAATAGTTTGCTAGGAAGCTTCACAAATGAGATGTCTTCATTTTAAAAGACTTATAAGACCGGAGAATTAAGAATGCAGCCTTTACGTTGCTATTTCGAGAGGTGACCCCTTCCTCTACCTGACGTCACAAAGTAGGAGGTTAAACTGGTAAGACGTCACAACCTGGACGTCTGGGAGGTACCATAGCTCGCTGTCACTCACCTCCTAAGATCTGTCGACCGGGAAAAAAAATAACCGAGGCCTTTTGGCCCGACAGCAGCGAACGGCGTCCGGAAACCAGCAACACTGTTCTTCTCCTTCCGGGGTCACAGCAGCAGCAGGCGATGACGTCACGCACACGGCAGGAAGGGCGGCCTCGCTGGGACAGCAAAGCGCATTGAGTTGGGTTCCAATGTTACCATGGCGACGGATGGAAGGCGAAGGCGGGGGATGGTGGAAAGACAAGTCCCATGTTCTGTTGCTAGGGGGGAGGTTACAGGGTGCTTCTATTACAGGGCATGAAAGACAGGTTCACTGCTTCCAATCTACCCCAAAATATTGATATGTTAAAGGAACTGTCTGGTGCCCAAAGTTCATCTTCTAAATATTAATGTATATTCATGTGCTTCCAAAGTAATTTAGAATGCATGTTTTACATTGCTTAAACTATGAAATAATTACAGGTAGATGAAATTGTGAAATTACAGCAAAAAAAACAAGACTGCCCACACTAGCTGAGTAAAAGTAAATTTCTATTTTTTTTGTTGTTGCAGGAACCAATGAGTTAATAATTTAATTCAAATGAATTGAATTTCCTGTCTGTCTGGTGATGTCATCACACAATGTGTTGCACAGGGACAGTCTAGTCCCCAAACTCACTTTGGTGCAAGATGAAGATCACTGCTTGTATAATGCACAGGTTTTTTTTTATTTTTTATCCCTGTGTGATTTGATGCAGGTATTATGTATAAATCACGTTTTTAATATTTGACTCATGCCCTCCAGAGTGATTACTTTGCATGTTTACTGCAGGTGCGGCAGCACTGATTCTATAGACACTGAGGATATAAAGTTTTGTTTCATATAGTCACTTCCTGTCCTCCTCAAATTGAGTCTATTGGGTGGCCTATGAGTGACCTTGCTCTTGTACACAGTACAATCTCTTAACAGTGCAACACATTGTCTGATGACATCACTAGAAAGACAGGATATTCCATTCATTTGAATGGCATTATTCCCATTGGTTCCTGCAGAAAAAAAAGGAAATTACTTTTACTCATCTAGAGTGGGCAGTCCTTGTTTCTTGCAAACTGCTGTAATTTCACAATTTCTTCTAGCTGTAAGAATTTTACATTTTAAGCAATGCACAATGTAAGACATGCGTTTTAAAGTACTTTGAAAGCACATTATTATCCATTAATATTTGGAAGATGCATTTTGGGCATTAGACAGTCCCTTTTAAGACATCATACTGTGTACAAGAGCAAGTTTTTCAAAGTCCACACAATGTATTCTATTCTGGGAGTACAGGAAGTGACTAAATGAAGCAAAAATTGATATGCTCAGTGTCTATATAATCAGTGCTGCCGCACTTGCAGAGTAATCACTGGGGGAAGCCTTACGTTAAGTATAAAAAATGTGATTTATGCAGAACGCTTGCATCAATACTGGAAAAAAGACTTGTGCACAATACAAGCAGCAATCTTCAACTTACACCAAAGGGAGTTTGAGGAGTAGACTGTCCCTTTCAGTCAGTACAAATATCACTAATTATAGGTCCATGTTTTGAGAATCTTACGTACGTTTCCTGAGATTAGATATCATTCACCAATGGGAATATTAACTTGAAGTTCCGTAAAAGCCTTGTGCATATGTGGGCTAGGGTCTCTCACAGTGCTAGCAGTGAGTGACAGTCAGTAACCAAGTATGCTTCACATGAAGGCTGTCCATCAGAGAAGGATGACATTTCAATTAAAGGGACTGTATCACATAAACATTGTTTTTACTGTGAATGTAGAGAATACAATCATATTGAAAATGATCTATACATTATGTTAGCAAAAATGCAAGCAAATGCCTAAATTAGGAAAAATGTGTTTTAAATGTGTCCTGCTTATGACATCACCTGTGGCTTGATATGAAAATGATCTGATTTTCAATGGAAAATGTGTAATTTGCCTATGAAGCCATAGAAGATGCCATAAACTGGAGACTATATACCAGGCCGCCATCATAAATGTCTGGGCTCCTTACAGAATCCCCAGCATTGCACATCCAGGACGACTTAACCCTGCCCCTCAGGACTTGCCCTCTCACCCACATTACACATACTAGACTTACCCCCATTAATATGCCACAGCCATTTTTTTCATTAATATGCCACAGTTAGCCCATTAAACTTCCACAGCCAGTCCATTAGTATGCCATTGCTTTCCCATTAATTTGCCACAGTCAGTTTGCTCATTAATTTGACAGTTTTCCCATTAATAAACTGCAGCCAGTATGCCCATTAATATGCCACCGCCAGTTTGTCCATTAATATGCCACTGTTTCCTATTAATTTGCCACAGCCAGGGACGGCCCAAGACATTGTGTTGCCAGAGAAGTTAACCCCTGGGTGGCTAGACAGATATAGGCAGTGTCAGAGCAGTTAACCCCTGAGTGGCTAGACAGATATAGGCAGTGTCAGAGCAGTTAGCCTCTAGGTGGCTAGACAGGTATAGGCAGTGTCAGAGCAGTTAACCCCTGAGTGGCTAGACAGATATAGGCAGTGTCAGAGCAGTTAGCCTCTAGGTGGCTAGACAGGTATAGGCAGTGTCAGAGCAGTTAACCCCTGGGTGGCTAGAGAGATATAAGCAATGTCAGAGCAGTTAACCTCTGGGTGGCTAAGCAGATTATCAGATAAGTCAATCAGGAGAGGCTTCTGAACTCTCAGGCAATCAGGAGAGTTGAAAGGCCTCACCTGATTGGCTGAGACCTCCTTCTATCAAAGCTCTGAATCCAGAACTTCCAACACAAGAAGTAAAATAAACCCCAGCTGCATGGAGCACCAATGTGCCACCCCTGCCAGGGTGCCTCCTGGGGCATTTGCCCCTATCTCCCCATGGAAAGGCCAGCTCAGGCCACAAACAGTTTGCCCATTAATATGCCACAGACAGTTTGCCTCCCCCTTTCCCCTGCATTGCACAGATACAATGCTGCCTTCTCGCCGTGGAGATGCTGGTGTGGAGAGACCTTTTGATCTCTCTGCTCCGGCAAGCAATTTTTGTTTTTAAAAGGCCCTTGACAGGTGTATTGCCTGTCACCCCCTGATGGTGGCCCTGACTTCAGACACATTTAAAACACATTTTTCTCCATATATAGGCTTTTGGCTCCAATTCTACTAACACAATGTATAGATCACTTTCAATTAGTTTTTATTCTCTACATTCACAGTATAACCAATGTTTAGATGTGATTTATGTTTGCTTTCTAAGTAGGGTTTCCACCTTTTCTTGAAAAATAATACTTTTCTGACTTTTTCTTGAACAATCTTTTACAGATCCACGAAGCTAATGAAACAACCTGTTAAATATATTCTAATATTTTTCCGTAGTTTAGAAATACCCCATGTTGACATGTTTGCGGCTTGCTGTCTTTTTGGGTCTCCCGGCTTTTTGACCTCTGGCTTTCCCCTGTATTTTGCGTATCTCTCCTGTCCTGACCACCTGTCTCCCAGCTGTTGAACCTTTTCTGCCTGCCTTGAACCTCTGAACTTCCCCATATCTTGCCTTTGCCTGCTTCCCTGATGAAAAAGGTGTTTGACACTCTCCCACATAGGAGATTTATTATAATCCAGTTTCAAAGATTGCATTGAATGGATTAGGCAGAGGCTGACAGAGGGTTTTAGCTAATGCATTATGGGTCTTGAAGGTAAGGTATGTATTTTTTGGCCACGAGTGTCCAATTTTTTGAATTGCAGATCTCAAAGTGCCACTTTAAAGCAAATGTTATAGGCTCCGCTGTAAGCCACACTATATAACTAAAGAGGATTTGCACTCGGGACTTGGCCCAGCACCAATATTTGCACACCCCAGAATCCACTTTGCACTCAGGACTTACCCCAGCACCATATTTGCACTCAGGACTTGCTCCAGCACCCACATGACTTAAGCCAACACCCAGATTTGCACTCACAGGACTTACACCAACACCAAGATTTGCACTGAGGACTTGCCCCAGTACCCATATTTGCATTCAGGACTTACCCCAGCACCCATGTTTGCACTCAGGACTTGCCCCAGTACCTATATTTTCATTATGGGCTTACTCCAGTGGCCCATTTTGCACTCAGGACTAATCCCATCATCAATATTTACACATAGGACTTACCCCAGCATGCAGATTTGCACTCAGGCCTTCCCCTGCAGCCAGATTCGCATTCAAGCCTTACCCCAACGGCTATATTTGCACTCAGGGCTTGCTTCTGCAGCCTTCAACGCTTGTTCATTGAACATCGGGATCTCACGTGACACTTAGTGCTCAACTCATTCAACAGTACACTGCAATGGTATGCTGTCCACCTGTGACTTCAGATGTCTACGCCGGCCACCCCAGATGCTGGCAACCTGGCTGCTCATCTCCAAAGAAGGCCCTGATGTCAGCGCTGATCCTGGACGGGTGCACAGGGTGTGAGGCGCTTCCACAGGGAGCTCTCTCACTCATCCCTCAGCGCACCTCCTTGTCTTCTCTAGCTGAGTGAGACAGGTGCAAGTTCCACCTGAATGGCGGTCTTCTGCCTATGCAGACACCATTAGAAATGTCCTCCTCCCTGTAAATTAAGTTAACTTAGCAGGGAGGGAGACCAATGTTTTTTGTTGGTAAAAGAAAGTGTAAGTGTGTGTGTTTCAATGTGTGTGGGTGTCAATGTGTGTAAGTGTCTGTTACTGTCTAAGTGTGTCTGTAAATGTGACTGTCTAAGTATGTAAGGGTGTCTGTGTGTATATTTATATGTGTAAGTGTGACTGTAAGACAGTGTGTATAAGGGTGTCTGTGTAAGTGTATGTATGTGTGTAAATGTGACTTTGTGGCTGTGTATGTGTGTAGGCAGGGCCACTTTAACCGATGCGCAAAGTGGGCACTTACCAGGGCCCACAGGTTAAAGTGGCCACCATTAGCAGCAACATGCTCCCCGCATCCAGCCGGCGGCTATTTCCCGCCCCCCTGCACTCATATTAATGTGCAAACTGACTGTGGCAAATTAAAGCTAAAATTCCCTGTGGCATATTAATGGGAAAATTGCCTGTGGCATATTTATGGGAAATTTGCCTGTGGCATATTAATAGGCAGACTGGCTGTGGCATATTTAGAGGGAAACTAACTGTGGTATATTAATGGGAAAACTGGCTGTGGCATATTTATGGGAAATTTGCCTGTGGCATATTAATAGGCAGACTGGCGGTGGCATATTTAGAGGGAAACTAACAGTGGTATATTAATGGGAAAACTGGCTGTGGCATATTTATGGGTAAATTGGCTGTGGCATATTATTAGTCAAATACAAGGGGGTTATGAGGAGGGAGATACATGTGAGTTATGATGAGAAAGAGACAGACAGACATGGTGTATAGGAGGAGAGAGACTGACATGCAGAAAAAAGAGACCAGTATGGGGAACAGAAAGACAGGGAAAAATATATAGGGGTATGAAGGGATAGATATACATGAGGGGATTAGTGGAGAGAGATATATATGAGGGGATGAGTGGAGAGAGATATATATGAGGGGATGAGTGGAGAGAGTGCTATACATAAGGGTATGAGGGGAGAAAGATCTACATGAGGGTATGAGTGGAGAGAGATACATGAGGGTATGAGTGGAGAGAGAGATATACATAAGGGTATGAGTGGAGAGAGATGCATGAGGGTATGAGTGGAGAGAGATCTACATGAGGGTATGAGTGGAGAGAGATCTACATGAGGGTATGAGTGGAGAGAGATACATGAGGGTATGAGTGGAGAGATAGATATACATAAGGGTATGAGGGGAGAAAGATATATACATGAGGGTATGAGTGGAGAGAGATACATTAGCGTATGAGTGGAGAGAGATACATGAGGGTATGAGTGGAGAGAGATACATGAGGGTATGAGTGGAGAGAGATACATGAGGGTATGAGTGGAGAGAGAGATATACATGGGGATATGAGTAGAGAGAGAGAAAGACATGAGGGTATATGTGTAGAGAGAGAAGTACATGAGGGTATGGGTGGAGAGAGACACGTGAGTGACTGACATGGTGAAATATTATTTATTGCTCCTTATGTACTTCTTTTCCATTGATGCTCGGCCAGACTACAAAGACATGGGAGACTTTGGCTGGTTGGTCATCATGGGGGAACCGTAGTTCAAACTCACTCTGCTAGCCAGCATGAGTTGCTAGCTGAGTTTCATAGACATACATAAAACCACTACACCATATTATGGCCAAATAAATATATTTATTTAAAATAAAAGTTTTTGTTGGTCCTTCACTTCAAAAACAAGTTAGTGCTCTCCCACCCCCCCTTCCAGTAATTAAAAATTGGCATGCCAGGAACAGACATGTATAAATGGGAGGAGTTTATGATATAGCCACGCCCACCTGGGTCACCCAAAAAAACCTGGGCCCTAGGATCGGCTCTGGCTGATGTATAGCTTGAAAGGAATACAGGACATGATAGAAACATTTAAATACATAAAGGGAATCAACACATTAAAGGAGGAGAGTATATTTAAAAGAAGAAAAACTACCACAACTAGAGGACATGTGCTTAAGAGATCTTATCTGCTGACACATTCTGTATTTCAGTAACACTCTTAAATATGTGGATGACCGGACAACCTAAGGTAGGTATAAATATTTAGGACACATTTCAAAATGTGAAAGTTTTTTTAATTGCTCTTGCGCAACTCACCCAATAGAAGAAACTGCACCTTTACTATGAGATTTATTACATGGCTGGGGCTTGGTCATACTGTATGACAAAGCCCCAGTCATGTAATAAAACTCACAGTAAAGGTGCAGTTTCTTCTATTGGGTGAGTTGGGCAAGAGCAATGAAAAAAACTTTCACATTTTGAAATTGTTAAAATACCTGTTTGACCAACACAAGTGCAAGAGGACATATATTATATATGTATGTGTTTATACGTTTATTTTATATGCAAGCACTAGCAGCATATGTAATGTATAGCTGTAGTATCCTAAATGCAATGAGTCACAGTGGGCATTTATAGCCATATTATTACACACAGGAATTCTACAAATGTGACCTTTATAAAACAGCCTACAGAGGGCAGAGTCTGTCACTGAGACACATGATAGATCACCATGTAAAGCTTGTACGTGTTGCTGCTATATGCATATTTACAACACCTTCCGTGCAATCCATAGGACCTGCAGAAAGATTACAACAGATTAGAAACACCGTAAAGGTCACCTAACATAGCTTACGCCATAAAGGTAGAGAATGAAAAACGATCTATACACGTAATACATATAAAACGGGTGTGTTTAGTATAAATATATAGTATAACATGATGCTTTATATTGGGTCTAAATAATCTGTCTAGAAATGCAACCCATGAAACATGCATAATTGAAACATAGATTCTATAGATTAGTAAATAAAATCATTAAATTCATAAATATGCAAATAAATATCTATATCAGTGTAGGCAGCTTTTGAGAAAGGACAAAATGTTTGCCTCTGTGATATACAATTCATTATCATCTGATTCAGAGTGTTATATGCATTATAATTAGTGTTGAGCGAACCCGAACCGCACTGTTTGGGTTCGTACTGAACATTACGGTGTTCGGACCCCGAACACGGACATTTCACTGTATGTTCGTGTTGGAGTTCGGGGTGCAGCTATATACCGAAAGACATTCGGTTTATAGACTTTTGGTTTATAGAATAGCAATAGCATTACATGTATTCCATAAACCGAAAGTCTATAAACCGAATGTCTTTCGGTTTATAGAATACATGGAATGCTATTGGCTTTCTATAAACCGAAAAAGAGTCCCCATTCATAAGAAATTCTTATGAATGGGGACTCTAGTTCGGTTTATAGAAAGCCAATTGCATTACATGTATTCCATAAGCTGAAAGTCTATAAACCGAACGATTCGGTTTATAGACTTTCGGTTTGTAGAATACATGTAATGCTATTGCTATTCTATAAACCGAAAGTCTATAAACCGAATCGAAAACCAATAGCATTACATGTATTCCATAAGCCGAAAGTCTATAAACCGAAAGACATTCTGTTTATAGACTTTCTTTTTATAGAATAGCAATAGCATTACATGTATTCTACAAACCGAAAGTCTATAAACCGAATCGTTCGGTTTATAGACTTTCGGCTTATGGAATACATGTAATGCAATTGGCTTTCTATAAACCGAACTAGAGTCCCCATTCATAAGAATTTCATTTGAATGGGGACTCTTTTTCGGTTTATAGAAAGCACTATATAAACCGAAATAGAGTCCCCATTCATACGAATAGGTCAATTGACCTATTCGTATGAATGGGGACACTCTTACCCACATTTTACTTCCTTTTGCAGCCCTCTAGCCCTTTCCATGACTTTTTTAGAGGCATTTTAGTGGCCAAAAGTTCGGGTCCCCATTGACTTCAATGGGGTTTGGGGTCAAGTTCGAGCCCGAACCCAGACTTTTTTCTGAAGTTCGGCCGAACCCGAACATCCAGGTGTCCGCTCAACTCTAATTATAATACTTTGCACGAACCATGGACCAAAGTAAAGAAAAAGATTTGATTTTACCCTGTCTGTTGGATTTGCGGCAGCTCTTGATTTGATGCCAGAGCGCTTTCCAGGAGGCTCTGACTACATACATGATAGGACTGAGCCAGCAAATTTTGTTTGTTTATCTCAATATACAAATTACCCATTGAAATATGGTTCATTTACATATCAAGCAAAAGGTAATGTCATAAACAGGAAACATTGCAGGCGCATTTAACCCCTTCGTGACGCATGGTGCTTCCGTCCCCGACGATGCAAGCACCAAAACGCCACGTTTTGTTCCTGGCCACCGATCATAAGGTGATTGGATAGCCAGGGACACAATGACCGAGACCCGATCAGGGTCTTAATAGACCCTGGGGGTCACTGACAAAAAATCGCAAGACCTCCCGACGCCACGAGCATGGCGAGATTTAGTGAAATGTAGCTGGTGCTCGCTTTGAGCATCGGCTACATTTTCCCTGTTAGACTGACACCACTCAAAGTGACCGCATCTGACAGGTGGTATCCCGCTGCAGGGACTTGCAGCGGGATCGGAGCACAGCTCATCACGGGGAGTTGCGATGAGCTGTTTAATGTTGGATGTGCTATGCCGCCCTATCGTCTTTTGGGACCATTAAAATTAGGATGGCATAGAATAGGGGTGTCCAAGTTTATTCTGCAAAGGGCCACTTCACTAGAAATGTATGCGCCCCCCAGCACTGAAAAAAAAAAAAAAATTTACCAAAAAATAAAAACGCGGCCCTTTTAAAAAAATAAAAGACCGCGCTTGCAGGCAGAGACGGAGGTGAGAGGGGATCGGAAGATCCCCCCTCACCAGCGCTCTGCCTGCCAGGCTGCACGGGGAGCCGAACAGGCAGCACAGAGAAACCTCCGTGCTGCCTTTTCGGCTCCCCGTGCAGTGTGCCGACACGGAAGTGCCGACAGTCACGTGACGGGCGCGCTGACGTCATACGCGCGCCCGGTCACGTGACCTGTCGGCACAATCGCCGGGAAGCCGAACAGGCAGCATGGAGGGACCATGCTGCCTGCCTGCCAGGGAAAGGTAAGTGCTGATGGGAGTCAGAGTGTGTGTGATGGGAGACAGTGTGTGTGACTGAGTGTGATGGGAGTCAGAGTGTGTGTGATGGGAGACAGTGTGTGTGACTGAGTGTGATGAGAGTCAGAGTGTGTGTGATGGGAGACAGTGTGTGTGACTGAGTGTGATAAATATAACGCTGGATTATTAAGGGGCAAAATCCTGGCACATTAAATGGGAAAATAATCGCATACTGAGGGGCTAAATCCTGGCATATTAAAATGGGAAAAGAATGGCATATTAAAATGGGAAAAGAGAGAGACAACCATGGATAACAGGAAAGACATTCCCATCTCAATTCTCTTCAATTTTCCCTTTATTGAGTAGACCCTTTAGTAATTTGTTTGTGTGACCATTTAAAGTCTACTGCTACTCTCAGGTGATTTATGACTGGACTTTCGCGCGCTCTAGTGTTTCGCCCTTTTTATAGCCCCTCCCTCTAATGTCACTCAACTTCTGGGGTACGTGCTCATTGACACAGTCCTCATGGCAAAACATTTCTAACCATCGGCTGAGTAGCTCCCATTACCAGAGTAGGGGGAGTGATTTCTAATATTACCTCAGTAACATGTCTGCAAGGTTGTTTTGTCAATGCCATTATTTATAATTAACTTTTCTACCAAATAATTCTGTAATAATAATTTTTATGCGTCGCAGAATGGATACATTTATTTGTAATGTAAGACGTTAATAGGTTTTTCCCTGTGGGTGGGGGTGACACTTGGTACGGCCCTTCAAGTAAGACGTGCAGAATCGAACGCGCCGCACCCCAACCAGCCGTGGAGGCGTGGCTTAAGTGGGTGTGAAACGCCCACCCTGCTTTTGATAGGAAAGTTACTTCCTGGAGGCGTGAGTGGTAAAGTAAACTTCCAGCGATTATTGGTCAACCAGGTGGAGTGTCAAAAGGGCGGATGAAGCTGCTGTGGGTGGCAGGTGGTATGGGCAGGGCATCTCCAGCTGCAACTTACAGGCTGTGTGAGACAGTACAGTGTAAAAAAACTTTCTGCGCTAATTCTACCAAGTCTTGGGGAATTTTACTGCAGGTGATCGACTGCAATACAGAGGTGAGTGGATTCATTGATCTAGACTGGCATTGGGGTGAAAGTAGTGATTATTTGTATATTGAATGGAAGGTGTAAATCGTGTGCATTTTATCACTGTCTATGTATCAAGCTAGATTGAGCATCATTGGCATGGGTCATAAGTGGTATATCATCATTGTCTTTGGGAAGGAGTTTTACAGAATTAAAATCTAACCAGGATTTTTTTTATTTTTTTTTTTGGTATAGATATTCTGTAAAAATTTCCCAACGTTATAAAAGAACCTGTCATTGTTCTGCAAGTGTTTTTTTTTTTTTTCCTCCCAAGTGTCTTACCAAAAAAAAGAAATTATATTTCCTTCAGGTTCAAGTATGCCTTGAAGAGCACATCTTCTTAATCTTCTTTTTTTTTTGTATGTCTTACTGCTCCTAGTAAGATACTAAATTTAGGTAGGAAAACTGTATTTTATCAGTCACCAAGTAGAAAAATGTTCCATAGTTTAATTTTTAGAGATTCTTTGGAAAATATGCCAGTGATACTAACATGATTTTGAAAAAGCACATTTAAAAAAACTGAGCACGAGGGTTTTGTGCCTATGTATAAAAATGTGGGCATCGTGGTCCAATTGAGATGCCCAATATTTTTTTTTCTTTATCCAGAATGTGGCCTGCATTAAATTGTATTTATAAATATTGAAATAGAGTGCAACTGTCACAGGGGTGCGACACCTGCAGGTATGTCATTGGGTGTCTCCCGTGATGGTACTGTCCGCTCCAGATTGCTGTAGGACTTGGCACAATGTTTCACCTATGTAAATTGTACATTTATGGTTTGGGATGAAATCTGATTCCCTACGCTTGGCCTACATATTAGATTTTTTTTTTTTTTTTTTAAATACATAAATGTAGTTCCTTGTCTTCCAACCACCAATTTATAAGGTTTGCTGAGTCCAAGTAGAACATTTAAAAAAAATTTTTTACACCAGAGTATTTGCTGTTTAACATTTTGTTGCTAGGAAATTACTTAATAATCTTATTTATCCATATCCTTTTGACTGCTAGAAAATAGGCAATATATACTTGCTCCCTTAATGTTCTTTATTTTCTCTGTAAGTCAAGAAGTGTTCCCTGTGTGACTGGATACCTCCAGATGATGGGATGGATCATGTGTATATGGTGTGTGACATGTCCAGCCCCCTGCAGAGGAATGCAGGAGTTTCCAGGCTTCCAGACCAGCAGAGTGAAACGAAAGCATTTGCTGACGTGAGTATATATGAAATCTTCCTCTGATCACACCACCTTATCCCATCTCCCACAATCTGTATATCATACATTATAACAATAAATCTTTTCTTTTAATCAGTTTCTACTCTAAAGTAAGTTGCACAAATAAATACAATTTACTTTATAATAATAATGAAACACTATTCAATATTTAAACAAAGTTCCAAAGACTTAATTGCATAATGATAATTGTGCAGGTGCTGCTTTATATTGTGCTAGTAGCACAGAAGCACATGTCATCATTATTATAAAGTAACGCCATACACTGCCATTTAGGCTTACATTTTTTTTTTTTAGTTTAACCCCTTAAGTACCAGGGGTTTTCTTAGGCCAAAGACCAGAGCGTTTTTCAATTTTTAATATGCGTTTTTTGAAACATAATTTTCCTCTCTCTCATTTAACGCAAACATACAAGTTTTATATGTTGTTTTTTTTAAAGGACAGTTAGAGCTTTCTTTTGATACCCTATACATAAAAATTCTTTACATTTTAGTATTAAAAAATACACATAAAAGAGAAAATTTTATGGAAAAAAACGTTTTTTCCCCAAATAATAAGCTACACAACTAGTGCAACACTAACCCGCTTATCCCGCTTAATTAACTAATAAAAAAGAAAAATATTGGTTCCCAAACCCCCCTAAACAAAAAAGACATTAAAAAAAACCTCTGAAGAGTGCGATGTCAGATCCATTAAAATCATGCAAAAGGAATGCGGGGGTTAAATTTTATTAAATAAATATATTACAATTACATTTATTTATTAAAAAAACTTTATAAATTGCAAAAATAATTTTTTTTTGTAAAAAAAACAACTAAATGAGGGCCATAAAGTGGAAGGAAACTGATCACAGTTACAAACTGTGATCAGCAATGAAAGGGTTAATATTTTTTTTCCTCACACAACGTTTTTTTTATTTATACTTACAGGTCACTCTCTGTGCGTCACTATAAGAACGTGAAGCACAGAGAGTGAATTAGAGCCAAAGTCAGTGTGTGAACATTATATTACATTGACTTTGCATCTAATTTGCATGTTATCGCGGTGATCACGTTATCACCGCGATCACATGCCCGGAAATCCACCGATCGGGTCCAGGAGCTTTGCCTCGGGTGCAAGGCTTAGTCCTGGACCCGTTGCAGACTGGCTGGTGGTGTGCACCGAGCGCCACTTAACTCGTCATAAGGTCGCTAATGCGTCGGCTCTTATGACAAGTTAACTCGTCATAAGGTCGCGAAGGGGTTAATTAAATAATTTGGCTTATCCCTCCAAGAACATCAAATCTTTTTGTAATCCGCAAAAAAGACATACCTTACCAACAAGACCTTCCGCATTATCACTAATAAAAATATCAAGTACAGATCCCTGAGGTTCCCCACTGCTAACAAGACCTTGCTCCGAAGATACTGCATTGACTACAACTCTCTGTCCAATCCATACAGCAATATGGGAATCCAAACTCCAAAATTGTGTCAAAGGTCTTACTGAAATCTAGATCGCTTCGAGATCAGGCAAATGAAACAAAATATAACCCAAGTCGTAGATATGTAAAAACATATATAAAATATCACATTTTTAGTTGTATAGCAGGCAGAGATGGTTCATTCATTTATTGTCCACTGCTCTACCTAACATAAACTCATATTCCTGGTCTTGCAATTCATGTGATGTTTAGATTGTCAGCCAATCTATTCTTTTAACATAGTTTCTGCCTGCTATGAAACGAAATCCAGACCTGTTCCAAATGTTTGTACATAGCCACGACTTGGGTTCTATTAAAGATTGTGAACATTTTAAGATTAACTTCAAGCCTTGCAGTCTAAAGACTTGTGTACTTGAGCAGTTTTTTTAAATGGGACATTTTTCTTTTATTAAAGAAACTTTTTGGTTCCGGCTGTCCCAATCAATATAGGAAGGAAGCATGATTATTAAAAAAATATTTATTTGTAATGCTCAATGCTTTATGGTATCTGCTTTAGGTCGTGATGAGCTCCTCTGTGAAAATCAGTGTTTTTTTTTTTGTTTTTAAACTGTAATTCGTTTTATTTTTTTAGAGTTCAGATAAAGACTTGTTACTGTAGGTAAGCTGACTTTTAGCAGTGTGTGTATTCTTAAAGGGACGCTGTCAACCTAAACACTTCTTACTGCAAAGGTAGAGAATAAAAAATGATGAAAAATGATATATATGTTGTGCTACAAAAAAGACAAAGGTCTTTATCTGAACTCTAAAAAAAATAAAACAAATTACAGTTTTAACACTTCAAAGTGAGGTGACTTTATTTTGCAAGTGTGACAATGTTTTGACCTGATGGGTCGTTTTCAAGCCATTATTGGTGTAAACATTGTGTTAGCAGTTTTTCATGCATCCAGTATTTATTTATTTATTTAGAAAGTGTTTTACCAGGTTGAGATTTCTCTCATTTTCAAGTATGTCCTGGGGACCCAGTCCAGAATGGAGTTACACAGTATCCCACTTAATACGAAGCCTCCCTCTGAGCACTCCACCGTAGCCCATCTCCCATGATCAGTTAATCATACAACCTAATAATGAACAAATAACATGTTTTTACATGTTTCTGCGTTGTCTACGAGACACAAGTGATGTCATAAATGTGAGACACCACAGAAACATTTCAAATGATATTTTTCTCTTATTTTACGCATTTGCTTGCAATTCTGATAACGTAATGTATATTAGGATTATATTCGGAAAGAGCAAATACAGTAGGTTGATGAATCGGTAGTGGGGGATAAGAATATGTGATCTGGACAGAACCTCTTGGACTAGTCTGTTATAAAAATTAGGCTTATCTCCACAGTTCAGTACTTAAACAAACTCGGCTACCTAGACATTGTTTAACTGTGAGTGTAGAGATTAAGACATGATTCATAGATTGTGTTAGCAGAATTGCTTGCAGGAAAATGCATAAATTAAGAGAAAGGGGTGTCTCCTGTTGATGAGATCATCTGTTGTTTAATATGCAAATGATCTACTTTTAGATGGGAAATCTGTAATTTGCCTATTGAACCACAAGGTGATCTGATAATTACAACATTAACTTATTTAAAAGACCTTTTTCTCTATATACACATTTATATGCAACTGGACGAACAATCTATAGATAATTTGTGATCATTTTTTATTCACTGTATAAACACTATTTAGAAGATGAGTCCCTTTTTTTTTTTTTCTTCATAGCAAACCTTGGGACTTCTCAGGATTTTAAAACTATCCATCTACCTCTTTCCGTGTTATAAGCTTTCATGGATCTTTGACACAAACCTAGTTGTCATAAATGAATAAAATTCAGCATCAGCTTGGTATTAAAGAATATTTTGTATCGAAGTCCTCTATAAAATGGAAAGTTTTTATATAATACGCAAACAATTACACCTGGGAAATGGCGAATGTTAAGAATAAACCATTATCAAAATGGATATATCCATTGTGTTAGCAGAATACATGTAAATATGTATATTTAACAGAAAAAAAATGTTTTAAAATGTATCTGTATGTCTACTGTTTAGGACTAGAGTTGAGCGGACACCTGGATGTTCGGGTTCGGCCGAACTTCGGGAAAATGTTGGGGTTCGGGGTCGAACTTGACCCCGAACCCCATTGAAGTCAATGGGGACACGAACTTTTGGCCACTAAAATGCCTCTAAAAAAGTAATGGAAAGGGCTAGAGGGCTGCAAAAGGAAGTAAAATGTGGGTAAGAGTAGGACAAGTGCCCTGCAAGCAAATGTGGATAGGGAAATAACTTATTAGGGTCCCCATCCGCCGGCCATGGGTGGGGACCGGGGGGGACACTAGGTCCCCCCCCTCATTCTTTTTAGGGTCCCCACCCGCCGGCAATGGGTGGGGACCGGGGGGGGGGGGGGTATTTTACTAGTGACTGGGCAACAATAGCTGTTCAGTCACTAGTAATTAAAAATTTAAGGCGATATTAATCGTCCAACACGACATACAGTGGAATGTCCGTGTTCAGGTCCGAATACCGTAATGTTCGGTACAAACCCGAACAGTGCAGTTCGGGTTCGCTCAACACTATTTAGGACCTCAACTTGTTAGGGTAAAAGGTTAGACATTGTATATACTGTGAATATAGACATTTTGTTTTTAAGTAATCTATACATTGTAAGCGGGAATGTTTACGTCAAGAGCAAACTGTTCTATACATTTTCTGTGATGTAACTGGTTTATGACATCACCTTGTGGCTTGATGAGCACATTTTTCAAAGCAATAATTTGCATATGGAGCCACAGGGTGATGTCATAAGTAGGAGACGCCACAGACCCATTTTCAAACCTATTTTTCTCTTACGTTATTTATTTGCTTGCAATTCTGCTAATATATAGATCATTTTGTATTCTCTGCACTGACTATACAAACATGTTTAGGTGACAGAGTCCTTTTTAAAGATATTTTACTCTACTTACGTAAAAAAGCTTTCTATCCAAAAATCTAACCTGGAGAAGGTTTTGTGTCTTCCATATGCAGTGACCCACATTTAGACTGCATAATGTATAGGTTTTATTTTTAGACTCTATTCCTAGGTGGATATAAATAGATGAACAGATCTTTTGCTTCCTGCCAGAACTTACTAGAGAGGCTGCAAAGCAACCGGATCACCAGAAGAATTAAAATGAAACTTGGTGAAATCTAGGTTAGGTATAATTACCTGCAAATTACTCTTGCATGCATGGCAAAGCTGCTTTAAAAGAACGTGTGCTTTTCTATCTAGTCCCTTTAATGTCTGATGGGGCCCCACAAACCACTCAAATTATATATCAAGAACCAGCTCCAGGGGTTTATCAGTATGCACTGCTGATGATGATTAAGGGCATTTTATTCCTCTTTCCTATGTTCTCATAAAAATCAGCCTGGTTTTTAAACCTAACCAATTATTAAAGGGGGAGAGAAGGAATTGGGTCAAGGACGTGTTTTTATTTTAGTTATGTATTTTTATGACACACTGCCTCCATCTGACTTGGCCTAGATAGCTACCCCTCCATCGCCTTGTAAAATATGAGGGGTTTTAATGGTAACTTGGAAACACTGGTGCTTTATATAGAAAAGCATTTTCATGCATAACCAATTACTAGCAAATGTATAGAGAAAATATTCCAGCTTTTGGGTTCTGTCTGCTGATCATACAACCTACTATGCTCCCACAATGCACTTGGCATACATTACACACAGTGTTTTGTGGGTAATTGCCCAGAAGGTGTGAGAACTCTGGGTTAGGTTTTCATGTTATATGTTTGCTGACTTATGTTTTGTGGTTACCCCTCAGTGCCTTAGATTGAGTTTATGTAATCTTTTCAAATGTTTTTTTTAGGGATTGTTGTCAAATTATACTGGCGTATTGCTCAACGGTTTTCTCCAGACCACCTCCAGATGCAGGTAAGCCACTGACTAACGCACATTGCGCTGCTCCCAGAATGCCACTGTGCGTGTGACAGCGGCTAACCAGCCTCTCGGAAAGCAACAAGTAATCCTGATGTGTTGTCTTCGGCCCACCATAGTGCATCCTATTGGAACCGCCTGGAGAAGCAGACCGGTAAATACGACTCCAAGAGAAACTCTTCTGTCTTGTAGTATGTTATGAAGAGCAGGTGATTGTAAAAAGATTAAATTGTGTCCTTGGGAAGTCTAACATTGGGGTTTCCATGAGCAGATGACTTCCAACAAATTGGGAGATCAGCTAATTACTTACATTTGTAAGTGGGGGTAAAAATATATAGGTTATGTATAAGTGTATCATGCATATTGAGAAATAAAAAAAATGCAACAAAGTATTTTACTCTGTGGATTTTAATTAACGGGTGCTCAATGCTTCCCCATAGGAACAATCACTTTTATATTGCTGCAACCACATTATACCCCATATATCGGCTCACTGCCGGACGGTGATTTTAGCAGTGTTTTTCAAGTAGTTGGTATTGACCCAAAAGCGGGCTGGTGTGGATTGGGTAGTGGACATGTGCTTTTGGTTTTGTCAAAAAATCTAATTTTTGATTGGAATGGGGAACAATGATGTAGCAACACACGTCTGAAGCTGAGAAGCCGGCCAAGGGGTTGTTTCTCGGGTCGGCCCGCTGATACCTCTTCCACTAAACCCTTTAGGTTTAGGAAACAGCCGAGGTTTCACAGTTTATCTTGGGGAGAAAAATCTCAAAATTCACGTGAGATGTGTCAAGTGAAGTTTGGGTTTGATGAAGCAGATACAGGACAGTGATGTATATCTGTGTGAGAAAATAATTAGAGCCAAATCTACATCCTTTTGAAGTATTTGACGAAGTAAGTCTCTTTTAGGTGTTGGGTATGCCCACTCTCACCTGGAGAAATTAGCTATTCACTAAAAAGAAAATGGACATTTTTTCAGGTCGAGTATCCCTTCTCCGTAGACCCATTATCCAAAATCCCCCCAAAATTTTTTGGGATAAGGGTCAGTTCAGATAAGGGATACTCACCTTCTTGTGAAGCCCCGTTTGTTCCACCATCCTGGGCATTGTTAAAGCGAGGGGTCATGGGTTCCAGCAGCCCTGCAAGGAGAGGATGGGACTCTCGCCTGCACCTTTTGATAATTTCGCTTTCCAGTAGGGTTGCCACCTTTTCTACAAAAAAAAAAAAAAATACCGGCCATGCTACTGCCTCATAGACTTAACATTGGCCTCAACAAGCCTTTTTTTTTTTTTTTTTACCAGCCTGCCGTCAAAATACCGGCCAGGTGGCAACCCTATTTTGACTAATGTCTCCTAATATAGTTGACAACCTAAATCGGAAGTAGGAACACCCATGAAGCTGGCTGAATTTCCTGGAGAACACCAATTTATTAAAGAATGATTTTCTTTTTTGTTTTATCTTGTATATTCACAAATTGTCTGTATGCTGTTATGGGTAAGATCATGTGGACACATGCTTTTATTCTCTTTGGAAAGAAAATCAGCTTACCATGCAACTTGGCACTGTTCCCTTAGATGTCATCACATTTACTCTGCCTAATGTCCTTAATTCTGTAAGTTACTCTATGCAGTGAGGTTTGTCCTGCTTTGGGATTTTACCGCACCAGTGGGTCTTCCCAGTTGCATTAAAGAATTAATTCCCAGTTTGAAGACTGTTGTATGATTCAAGGCTCTTTACCATTCCATGGGTGTGAGTGCATCAGTTACACTTTTTTCGCTCCATCATTTATCAAACAATATTATGTTTTTTTTGTTCTTTTTGAGCATTTCCTAGGTATTATTATCTAAGGATCAGTCACGAAACCAGAAGAGGGCTGCTGAGTGGGTCAGAAGTGCAATTGCTCAATTGTCTGGGGTTGCATTGATTTAATTCTAGTAAACAGATGCATTCATAGTGCATAAGCATCCTATTGTGGCTACGGTTGCCACCTGACCGGTATTTTACCAGCAGGCCAGTAAAAAAGGCCAATGTTCAGTCTATGGAGGCAGTAGCATGGCCAGTATTTTTTTGTAGAAAAGGTGGCAACCGCAATTGTGGCCCTCCAGCTACTGCAGAATTTAAGTCAATTTAAGACGATATCTGATTAAAAAAAAATAAAAAAATAAATACAGTTCTCTCTGGCATCGGATGTAGGTAGACATGTACTTGATATTTAGGTATCAATTACCATCCCAACTGTTTCATAGAAGGCTAATGTATACTGTTGGGTGGTAAACATTTTATTTTTTTTACAAAGAACATTACATACATGCTTTCCAGTTTGGGTAGCAAAGGTCACATTCATTTCAAACATTCAACAAAATCATTCCTTTTTTTATGTATATAAAAAAAAGCTTATACATTTAAAATACAAAAGAATATATAATCCATTTTATATTTATATATACACATTTTATAATATATAATTTGTCATAAATCTGTTGTCTGTAGTGTTACAAGGTAAACAAGTGATCCATATATTCTTCCAGGGTTGGTTTGGTCCAAAATGTATCCAGATCTAACATTCTAAGTCCATGAGGTGTCACGTGAAGAGATAACTGTGGGGGGGAAACAAAATCTGTTAAAAACACAGCACCCGCATTGATACCAATAAATGTACTATTATGTTCAAATGGGTTATTAATAAAAAAAAAAGTTACATTTAGATTACAAAACTTGAATACCTTCTTAAAATTTGCTATTCACTAAAGCATGGTTTTATAGGCCGAAGAAAGTGTTTTGGTCCAGTAAATTAGAGAACCCAAGGGTTGAGTGTTAGGACCAACTATGGTCCTTAGACCACCAGTGACTTACAGGTCTTCAAGATGGTTCCACCACCAATCCAGGCATGTCTTTTTTAGAATGTGTCACGGGATCTAAGAGTGCCTTAGATTGAGGACACATCTAAAATTAAATAGAACCCTCATTACAATGGTCAGGCCTTTCTGCACGTGATGGATAAAACTGCTCCACTTTCATTCAAAAGAGTTGTGCCAAAGAGGAGATTTAGACAACTCTAGTATGCTGTGGATAGGCCCAGATGGTATGTTAAAGGACAACTCTCAAGCCCCCCACAACATCATTTTTAATTTATCTTTAAACTCTGCTGCACAAGCTTTCCTATTATCGGGAACGTAATACAAAACGTTTACCTCCGTTTGGCGGCCCCTGCTGCTTGTGCGATCCTGCGGGTAACATCACATGATAAGCATGTGCATCGTGCAGCTTGTGACAGGGCTGCAGGAAGAGACCTCTCCCCCCACAGGTGTGATAATCAACAAGCACACAAGCTGCGCTATCTTGAATGACATCACATGCAGGATCGTGCAAGGTGGAGGCGACACCAGGTAGCTTGAGTCAGTGATCCGAGCCAAGCTAGGGGAGAAGATAGCGGCACTTGCACAAGCAACAGGCAGTACCATAAGGTAAAATAATGAAACATTTTGTATTACGCTGCTTTTCTGCCAATAGGAAAGGATATGCATGAGAGTTTAACAATTTATTTAAAAACAAATGGGGGGGGCTTGACCAATGGCCTTTAAGCAGTTAGTTAAGGGTTCCCAGATGATGAACCCCCATTTCTGTCCACATTATTTGTGTTTGTGAGGGGCAAGGGAAGCTTGAAGTTACCTTTTTGTGTTCCTCACAATTGTGAAGCAGTATGAGTCATTGACCGTATTTTCTCTTGGGCAAGAAAATGAATAAAAAAAATAAAAATCAGGCCAGTTACATGTATGGACTGCGGATTATTAACATGCATGTTCAGTGAATGATCTGACAATGCAAGGGTTGGTCTTTATGTTTGCAGACTGAGGACGGGGGTTTGGATTTGATCCACAAGAGTTTTGCTTTTTATTTTTAATGTCCTACAGCTATGCCTGAGGACTATAATGGACTGAAATACAGTATTGCTTCATGGGGTCGAACCCATCAATAAAAACCTAAAATATCAATGGAAGGGACACTCTTCAATTATAAAATAAAGGGTTTTGGTTCTCAAGGTTTGTCTGAATTTACACATACTGCATAATTCTGGTAAGCATGTCCTCAACAAGTATACAGAGTTACTGTGGCTGATCAAAAGAATAGAAAGGGCTCAGAAGTGCCTGTCCAGATCACAAAGGGGGAAGAAAAAGAAGCATCGACATCTACTCAATAAGTGGAGTTCCAAGTTAATCTAAAGTGTATTACTAGTCTATTTCGGAGCAGCACAACTCTAACGTAGAGTTGTAAAATGGATAAGTGCCATTTTATTGGCTATGAGACCTAAAATAAATGTATTATGAAAAAGAAGGGTTATGGGTGGGTTGTCTTTGTTCATCTCCCTCCCCCCATCTTCAACAATGAATAATGCATGGAGAGGGAGCGGCCATTTCACACATCAGTCTGCTTGGATCAGACACGGCCTCCACTGCCAAGCTGCTCACGAAGTACGATGTTAACCACATACAATGCATAGACTGCCATCGGTAGGATGAGTGAGAAGGAATGGGTATTTTCGATGTAACTTATAAAAATGCATCTACAAATTAAATTTGTGATCGTAGTGGAACGAGGAAACAAGATTGTAGATTATATATCGAATTTAATACATGGCCTCAAAAACGGTAAACATGAACACGTGCCGAACAGAAGTGACCAAATTGTCAGGCTGGTTAAAGATAAATTAACGTACAATTACGTTAATCCTTCCGGATATATATTAACTGTACTGTTTATTAAAGAACTTGTAAATGGTTCATAGTATTGGCATGTTTTGTGGCCCAGCGCAAGTATCTGTATCCACCAGACCACTAATCTGTGGCCACAGGTTAATCAAGAAATAAAACGCCTAAGAACCACTGATGTAGAATGTAAGCTAAATAAGGAATGTTCTTAAGATCACTGTGCCTTCCACCTATAGTGTTCATGGTCTCTCGTACTTTGAGGCTATGTTTTAAAGAAAAGAAGTGGTTTACATGCATAGAAGGACCCACCACCACAAGCGGAAGAAGTAGTGTACGGAGGCCTCACACATACACACCCTCAGGGTTGAGGCCAGAGAGCAGCGGGTTCTGTAAATTGGGTGGGTGACCCAATAGATGTTTAGATGTGGTCAGTGGAGGAGAGTCAGCACACCCTAAGATGGAGAAACGGCATGAGTGCCTATTTAAGACCTGCAGAGAACTCTTGAACTACATAATTTGGTCTTCACCCCTGACTCGGAGAATGACAGAGAGACGACATACCATTACTCCTGTAGTATCCCTCCAAGTAGGCATTGCTAGGTTCGGACAGAGGGTCTTCATCTGGTCTTAGTTGACCATTGGTCAATGTGGGTCCTGTCTGGAGGATGAACTGCTGCAGGTTACATTGTCTGAGGTCTTTATTTATGTCCTCCATCTCCTGATTCCTAGACTGGAAAAAGAAACCTTGTGAGGTCAAATTCATACAGAATGTCCATTGCCGGCGTGAGATCATTATGCTGGATGTGTAATGTCGTGCTCTAATTCTAGATCAATCATACCAGGGATGGAAAAAAACAACCCCAAAAACACCCACGTAAAACATAGACCAGTTGCTAATGAAGAACCCTTTCAATTAGCTCTCACATTACGGATATTTGCCCATTGACATTCTATGGTCAGATGCGTCCCTCAAGCTCAACACCATAGAGCATCCTTAGCATCCAACATCGGCAGGACTTAAGCAAGATGGACCATCAGGTTTGGCTTGTAATGTAGTACATTGTATAGAACCAAAACACTGCCCCCGTAGGGGTGGTATTCCAGTTAGCTATTGATTTTTGCTTAGGTGCATAAGAAGTATGTGATTTGGGAGAGGAGAACCAGATATATTATCCTTTGGCTAAGAAGACACACATGAGTACTCCACATTTCCACCGTTTGCTTCACATTACAGCAGGGTTGAGTATCCCTTATCCAAAATGATTAGGTCCAGAAGTATTTTGGATAAACTGTAATTTCAGAATTTTTTTTTTTTCACCAATAAGATATATTAAAGCCTCTCAGCACTCATGAAATGCAGTAGTATCAATGCAAATACTGTATAAATCACTGTTACTGTGATGTAGCGGTGAGTCACGAGGCATCGTTTGGAACCTGCTATTGGCGTGTCAGGCCTGCACACGTGCCGTAGAGGATCTGAGCATGTGTGGAAAGGTTATAGCGGAGCTTATGGGTGCTCTCATTCTGATGGGTGTGTGTGGAATTTGCAACTTGTGGCAAAATTCCCCAAATTTGGGGGATAATGGATATTTTTGGACAAAGGATACTCAATCAGTAATACTCCAATAACACTGCCAATGGTGTGGTTTGCTGAATAATAATAAATAATATTAACATGTAGGAAGTGGGGCAGCAGGATTGTTAATTTTATTTCCCAAATACAACTCCAGCTAGAGAGAAAAAAAAAGTTCATCATCTTCTACCCAGCGATTGTCACTGGAGTGTGTGTGTCACAGAACCAGAGTGACGGTATTCAGACAGACAGTCTCTCTCTCTGCAGACAGGGAGCGCTGTGAGATGGAAGCCGCATACTCTATGATTTTGCAAAGACAAGTGCAGAATATTTTTTAAATAATGCACAATTAGTGCCTTCTGCCTTATTAAAAAAAAAAAAAAAAGTTTACTCACTCTTTAAAAGTACATGCCTGCTTCATGTACTTTTAAATATTTCTTTTAATATCTATATTTTGTGTATCTAATCTTAAATTTAAAAAAGTTTGTTCATTTTACCCCCGCACCCTCCCAAAAATATAAAAATGTTTAATTGTGCAATACGTTTTAAAGCAATTTATAAACACACCACTAGAGGACCTCAGTGTGCTATACAGCTAGCATTACATAAACCGTTTAGTTCCCACAGACATACTATCATTCAGAGAAAAACAGATACACCTGTTGGAGAACATTTCCGTCAGTTGTTGTCTCACCTGAAGACAACCAGATCCTGGAGTACAAATGCGGAGAATGCAATTTGCATTCTGAGAAGAGCAATATGCATTTATGTCTCTAGGGGCGCTGCAGGGGAAAAAAGGATTCCATTTAGTTTGCTTGTGGCCAGGCTCCACCTTGTTGATATACAGAAATTGATTGTAGGTATATAGTAGTCAATTGTTTCCATACCTCCCAACATTGCCCCCCACCCCGCAAATAGGAATCCTGGGGGGCAGAGTGATGGCACTACCACCGTCACTGTCCAGCTAAAGCGGGCAACTGAAGCCAAAAAACGCCACTGCCCATGCGCACAGTGCTGCGCATGCGCAGAAGGCAGAACACGACCAGGACCACAGAATTGCGGTCCAGAGTCCCATGAAGCTCTACCTCTCTCCAGAAAAGGGTGACAGAGGTAGATCCTGGCGGGACAGACCTCCCAAATCAGCACAGTTGGGAGGTATACGTGTTTCTTTCCTCTCAGTTAGATCTTAATTGAAAAGTAAGAGGTTAAATTAGTTTGTATTAGGGAAAGGAGGTTTACCTGTTCTCATATATAGCTGAAATGTTCTCAACATATACAGACCTTGTTAATCTGTTTGTTACAAGAAATACGTTTTAAAAAGAAGATTTTAGTTCATTATTTCCCAAATAAGCAACACTTTTATTTTAAGTCCAATACTTGTCTATACACTGCATTTCATGTTCCCAGAGTTATAAAATGATTTAAATTTGTAAAATGACTTCAAAATTTGCTGACATTTTACATCTCTAGTCTGTACTACATGTAGACCAGTAATGGCCAACATTTCTGGGCATGAGCATCCCATCATCTGATGTCAAAATTCAAATAAGGGACTAAAAAGTCCTAATAATGAGCACACATTTTTTTTCTTCACAGAGCACCCAGATTGCACCCATAGGTCTTGTCAGAACATTCAGATTGCACCCACAGATCTTGCCAGAGCACCCAGACCGCGCGCACACATGACTAGCCCCAGCTTCCAGATTGGACCCACACGACATGCCCCAGCACCCATATTGCACACACAAGACTTACTCCTTCCTTGGTATGTAGTGGTGAGCAGTTCAATGTCTGTGCACTGCCCAGGCTGTCTTTCGCACTCCCCGCATGTCTCTGGAGTTTGAGCACCAGGAGGCCACATGATCTCTGACACTGACTTCCGCAGACAATCAGGGGGCACGAGAGGCAGCCCGAAACGTCGGCCTGCCCGGGTAGCGCACAGACTTCAAGTTGAAATCATAAACCACAAACACACAACACATTTTTAAATTCAATGTACATTTCTAGCAATTCTACTAACACAATAGATGATTTTCTTCTCTACATTCACAGAAACCATTTAAAGTCCCTCTAGTACAGTGATTCTCAAACCTGTCCTCAGGACCCCCCCCCAACGGTACAGGATTTAGGGATTACTCAGTTCTGTTTAAATAAGAATATGTAGAACACCTGGTATGGCTGCTTAATGGTTAGGGAACCACATCAGGTGTTCTACATATTCTTATTTAAACACAACTGGGTAATCCCTAAATCCTGGACCGTTGGGGGATCCTGAGGACAGGTTTGAGAATCACTGCTCTAGTAGTTCCCTGTGTCAAACCACATCAGGTGCCATTATAAACATAAAATGTATATATACTCATTCTGCCTGAGCCAACCTTTCCTTAGGGATGAACCAGGTGGGTACCAAGTACAATAACTTTTAGCAAGGTGAGGTGTTGAGCACAGCTTTACCCCAGATTATTTGGGGAGGATGATTAACTATTGGCGCACCAAAATTGTTTCTTCCCATAGGCCGTCGTAGAATACCCATTTATATCAACATAACCTAATTATATCCATTGATTCATGTTGAAAATATTCTTTTTTATTAAAACAATAAACAAATAACTGACCAACTACTTACACAAATACAAAGTTAAAAAAAAAACATATATACATATAAAAGGCAAATAGTAAAAAGGCAAATTACATCAGAAATTGTTTTCAACAGATCAATAAAAAAATATTTTTGTAGAAATGTAAAGGTTTTATAGTGCATGCAAGCTTCAAACAACTATTCAGTATCTAAAAGTTTGGTGTCCCTTTCACATAAATCAAAGGGAAAGAATTGATTTAATACTGGCCATGTCATGCACGCTCTCTATAAGGGTCTTCAGGCCTATCATTGGGACAGAAGACTAGATCGTTTGTGCTATTGGGAAACAGTCCCATAACTCATTGCAATTATTAGACCATTTGCTTACAGTGCACGACGCTGGTCCTTTAAACACTTATTGTAATTGTTCTGCATACAGTGAAGTAATGCTTATTGATGCCTTAATCTCCAGCTCTGGGTGTGGAGAACATGGTGTGAAGATATAAGGCAAATATACATATATGGATAACACTTATTCTTGATTATGACAACATTTATAGCATATACCATAAGCGTATAATAGAACATACAACCCACTAAATCTCTGACATTTTACTGCCAAGAGATCTCCCTATACTGGAGTCCTGTTCAATGTTCCCCTTAAGATCTAGATTCTTCTCTTTCCATTGCTAGCATTTATTTATTTAGGTTTGTCTTTACATTCCTATACCAAGCCTGGTCCTCCTACAGGTGAGCAGCAAGCCTACCTCAAGGTTCCTTCTGGCTTCCTCACAAGCACTCTCCACATTTGATAGGTTGCTCTCCAGCTGTTGGCCCTGCCCAATCTTGGCTTCCAACTCTTTTCTCATTTTGGCCACCATTTCCTCAAGTTCAGCTTGGCTGGGTTCTCCTGCCAGCCTTTTAGAAGTCTCTCTCTGGATTTCCATTTCTAGTGCCTCAGTCCTTTCACTCAATTCCTTGATCTTTCGGGTGTAGTCTTCCATCGTGGCCCTCAGCTTCTTCATTTTTTCCTGACGCTCTTGCTCCTCCACCCTCTCCCGCTGAAGTTCATCCATCCAAAACATTTCCTCTCCTAGCTCTGCGTCATTACGACGTATCAATCTCTCCAGGTAAGCTATCTCATCGCTGTCCTCCTCTGGAATACCACCAGACCTGCCCCTCTCCCATGTTTGTATGTCCTTTCCTAAAGAAAAATTTTGCATTTCCAGTGCCTTGAGTTGTTCTTGCTGACGTAGTACTGTTTTAAAGAAGTCCTCTTTATTGGGGTGCCTGGGTGGGGCACCATCTTTCACAGTTGTACCATTCTGTGGCTTTTGCCTGTGCTTGGCTAAAACGTCACTGGATCCCATTTGTCCAAGATTGAAGGTCAAGGATTTTTTCGGCTCCTTTGACCTCGTGACTTCTGTTCGGGGATTTATTGGCAGGCTGGATCGAACATGGGTTCTCTCTGGGGGGAGGGTAACCGAGTCAGAGGCTGGACGCTCAGTCAAGCTGGGTCCTGTACGTCGCAATATAAAGTGAACGTCATTGGCATATTGTCCACTCTTGGCCAAGAATTCAAGAGGCCTCTCATGAGGTAGAAGTTGCCTTTCTTTGTCTCTTAGCGTCTGGATTAAGACGTACCGCCCAGTTTGACCTAGAAGAAAATTCCAGAATTGTGTTTACATCAGTGACCTTCAAACAGTTGTTCACAATTTAGGTTTATCAAAAATATGTTCCAAAAAAGGGGGGGAGATGTATGCATTGTCCCATTATGGATAAATTATAGTCTATTCACAAAGAGGTGGGTTGCAGGCAGGCATGCATTGTGCAGGGCCAAACTTGGTGAGCTTTTCCTGCCAGAAAAACCCTACGGGTAGTTTTTTAGACTAGGTTTGTCCCTACACTAGATGAAGGTTCAACTCACCTTTTAGTGATGACACCCCCCTTTAAGTACCCAGCTTTTTTCCTAATAATGTTGAAGTTTGAAGTCTATGAATTTACATTCAAGAAAATTAAATACCAAGTTAGTATTTTTGCTAAAATAAGCCTGAAAATGTAAAATTGCTTAGCTCTACTTCTTGAGGCACATCATGGAAGCTTTAAGGACTTCAGTTGCCGAGAACTACATCTCCCATGATGCTTGGATAACCAACAGATTTGCTAAGCATCATGGAAGTCAGTCCACAGCAGCTATAACGCTTAAGACTATCTCTGGCTGAAAACATCTAAGCAAAGTCATCAGTATTTTAAAAAAAAAATTGCTATCAGGGTCTAAAACACTGCAATGTTTTTCGAGTCTACCAATCTGAGTAAATTCCCACTATGGCAAGTTATTGTAGGGGCAACTTCGGATTCTTACCTATAGCCTGAGCAAGTGCTATAACCACATCTTGGCAGGAGGTTTGTTCAGATACTCCACAGACCACACGTTGCACCCCATCCACCCAGACCTTCAACTCCATTCTGTATTTAAGAATTGTACAGATGAGATTGGTAAGGAGGTCAAACGATATTATCTCTTCATCACCATTGGCAAGTGATGTTCCTATAGAAGCAGACAGAAAAATAAAAAAGGACAATTTAGTTATAGTCAGTAATAGGTCATTTACAAAACATGTCAGTCAGGAAAGGTATGTCATAAACAGAAGACACCATAGAAACATTGAAAAGAAATATATATAACCACAAACCTAAGAGAACATTTTTCATTATTTTAAACATTTTCTACATTCCCAGTGTATACAATGTCTACAGTTAGGGTTGTCACCTGGCCGGTATTTTACCGGCAGGCCAGTAAAAATTTGCCATCAGGCCAATGTTAAGGCTATGAAGACAGTACCAAGGCAAGTATTTTTTTGAATAAAAGGTAGCAACCCTATTCACAGTCTAGGTGAATCCGTTTAGCCTAACTCTTCTGTGCATACAAGTTTATTCAGATTACACCATATATACACACTCAGATATATGAATGGATCCCAGTTTGTTCTACTGGAATTCTCCCTGTGGGTCTTATCATAATACTCACAGATCATACAAACATGGCCTATCTTGGTAATGTCAAAACAAGTTCTAGATTACAGGTACAGTCTGACTACTGTGATATACAACATAGATAAGGAATACTATGACATATATGGACCGGAGGAAGGCACAAGAAGTACCATGGTGACTCCTTCCTGAAATATGAGGTAGGACAGGTAAGACACAGAATAGTCATCACTTTTTTTTTTTTTTTTCATACAAACAGTGAATAGCTATTTTGATCCTCAGAGTGGCACTGTGAGGCTTCCATTAGTGATTGCAGGTGACTTGGGAGCCATAGTAAGCATAAACCATGTATTTACATCACGTGCGTAAGGAGCAGGATACAAAGTTAATTCCTTGTATCAGGTCTATAACAAGTGTCTCTATTTCGTAGGGACAGTCTCACATTGCACACAGGATTAAAAAGGTACACAGCTAAGAAAGTCACACGACTTTCTTTGACCACATGAGATTGGGCACCAGATTCCCTGGTACAGATACTCAGTTCTCCTCTTTTAGACTGTGTGGGTCTTCTAGACATATACAATTTAAACGCAATGTTGCCCTTTTTTGCCCCAGATCCCCATTTTCTCCTCTGGTTTCCCTTTTTTCTAGGAGCTCAAAAGGTTAGATGTGTAGGACAGAGCTCCAAGGCAATAAAACTTCATACAGTGCGTTTATTATACAGTAACATGTGTTTATATAGGCATTGTTTTAAATATTCTAAATGGCTTAACAAATTACATTAATACCTCTACAATACTTCTAATCACCTACAAATGTTCCATAAAATGTTGGATATATGCCAGAATATTGATTTATTTTACCAAAATCCACAAAAAGGTAACACCACCAGCACAAATTGTATAATTGCCAAAAACCACAGATGTGGGGCCTTCTCTCATCAGATTTTGGTTGTGCTGGCATGATACAAGTGACATTATGTTTTATGTATGTAAACGATGTAGTATAAAAGGGAGAGCCAGACATCCGGTTCCATATCTCCCAACATTTCAAAATGCCTAAGGGGGGACGCTTATTTTTGTGGGAATGGCTGAATTTGTGGCTGTGGCCGTACTGCAACTTTTTCAGCGACTTTTATGGCAAATCGGCAACTATTTATGTATTTTTAGAAAATAATTTAGAACAAGAACAAGTTAATATAATACAAACTAAAAATCCTAAACTCCCAGAAAAGAGGGACAAGAAGGAAAGATGTACAAGAAAAGGAGGGGGCACACTTGGGAGGTAAGCAGTACCTGTCCTGATTTTAATCTGGTGGGGTCGAGTAAGATCACATAGCTCTGCCATCTTTTGGCTAAATACATATCTAAAACAAGGACGGAGGGTTTGGAGGGAGACATGGTATATATTTAATATATATATTTGTATATACAGATTACAAAATTGGTCCCCACAAGCATGTAATAATAAGGTACATTCATCAAAGTACTCAATACAAGTTTGCATACTCTGCTGTGTTACAAGAAACAACGTATCACATCACACAGGCATATTTTAAAATAAAAGGGACACTAAATGTTATTTTTCACTTGTGCTTCTAATATAGAAGCACAAGTGACATTTTAGTTGTCCCTAGTATGAGGATAAATTTGATAGTACACGCCAGTTTATCCTCTGACTGACAGCTGCCATGTTTCCATGGGAAGCAGGCAGCTGTCTGGTCGGCGACTGTCTCTCTCAGCTCCTCGTTTTTGCATGGGATCAGCAGAGGGAGGCCTTAACTAGGTCCACCTACTAATCCCATGCAAAAACGAGGGTCTCTCTCTGTGCTAGCTGCTGGATGTCAGTGCGGGGCGAGTGTAGGGCGAGCCAGACAGGAACTGCTGTGTCTTGTATGTCCTCAAAAACCATCACCGTGTCCCCCTAGTGAAAGCCATGCAAAAGTCCAGTATAGATTTTTTTCCTGGCCAGACAGTCCTAATACTGGATTGTCCAGTTCGAAACTATACACCTGCCAATCTGGAATAAGCATAGTGTCTGTACAAGGACAATAGGGCCTGTGGCAAGGTGTGTGAAGGTCCATAGAATAACCTTAAAATTCTCTATCACAAAGTGTAGTAGGGACAGGGTTTATCTGGGGCCTGGGGTTAACAGATTTTTCCAACAAAACAATTCAGCCATTTTGCTAATAAGTATCCATAACAGCGGCCATTTTCTATCATCCTCTTTTGAATCTAGAGTTAGATTGTCCCGCTGTCCAGCCAAGCTCTACTTCTGTCCTGTTTTTCGGCACACAGGGAAAGCTCGGTGGGACAGTGAGATTAAAACCGTAATCCAACATGATACAACAGTGACTGGCTACTGCGAATAAGCGATAGAGCCAACACTAACTCCCAAACTCTTCCCATATTTACTGGGGTGGGGGGGTGGGAAGAGTTGGAAAGTACGCATAAAATCAGTTCACACCAAGTTTCAGCTCATTTGCTGCGACTCTATGCTCATGAACCAGTCAGGTATAACGTGGATGAAAATATCATATGACTGCGTTTGACTCATATTTTCTTACCGAGAGACCACATAAGCCCATGAGAGAGTGCCAGCAAACGTGTAAAACCAGCAGCCTGATGGGTGTGTGTGAAGAAATCACAAGTTTGCGTGGCAGTGAAGTGCTTACCAAGTTAATATCCAAATTATTCATTGGGAAATTAATCAAAACTATGCAAGGAATGCAGGGACAAGCATATTAGCACTTAGTCACCTCATGACATCACCACAGGAAACTGCGGCAGGCTGAACTTAACCCTATGCAGCAGGCAATCCTTGTGCATGTCTCCTATTGTACTCTCCCTCCATAGTGCAGGGCGTACCACACACTGCTATGAATCAAGGCAGAATACTGAAGGGAAGGACTGGAGACATGTGCTATTTCCACATAGGCATGCAAGACATGTAAAGTGCGGCTGACATAGAAACCACAGCAACACAACTACTGCCAACGGTTTCCACTTAGAAAACAAAACAGAGAACTTTCCCATTAGACGTTTTGGGACTTTATATCCCATATACAGGTTCATAAGCCCATTGGTTATCATCATTATTTAAAGAAAACCAATTAATGGGAACAGGGTCGTATCGCTCCTCCCAGTATCTACACCGTTCTAGGAATTTCCAGTTTGGTCAGTACACATTGAGATTGTTTCATTCCAACGTTGAAAAGCAGTTGTACAGGATAGGCAAGGTGTCCATGGCTCGGCCAGTGAAGGTCATTAAACTGTCCGTTGCAATGTCCAGTATATGTCCACCATGAATACGGTTGGTGACTCCCCTTGCTTGAACTATGAACTTTGTTAAGTTACCAATATAGCAATATACACACAAACATTTAGCTAAACGTATAGCTAAAACATAAACTGTGTTTACCTCTACCACTTCTACTGGCAGGCTATTCCATACATCCACTACCCTATCAGTAAAGTAATACTTCCTGATATTACTTTTAAATATTTGCCCCTCTAATCTAAGACCATATTCTCTTTCTTGCTTTAACTATACTCTCTTCCTTTACTGTGTTGATTCCCTTTATGTATTTAAATATTTCTATCCTATCCCCCCTGTTACGTCTTTCCTCCAAGCTATACATGTTAAGATGCTTTCACCTTTCCTGGTAAGTTTTATCCTTCAACCCATGAACCAGTTTAGGAGCCCTTCTCTGAAAGTATCAAAAGCACATATATTTCCTACATATTTCAAACCATGGCTGTTGGAATCCCTATCAATATGTCTTGTTTTCTTTCATTACAGTTCCATTTCCATTCTAATTCCTGTTATTTCTACCTTGGGCAAATAATTTATAGGGGAAAGTTCTCTGGGTGTCAGATGGAGATTCCAGGCTTGGACTGGGACTACAACCCTCCACTGTGTGGAGACACGTGCTCCAATTAATAACTATGGTTAAAACCCAAATAATGGAAAATGTGAGCTGGTCAAATCCAGTACCAATCCTTGTTTGTTGCAGCAAAGGAAATTAATAGTATTTATTTATTTAATTAAAAAACAAACAAAAAAACTTTATGGTGCCCCAAAACTACTGCTCCAATTGAGATCCAAGAGATGCCAGTTTGTTGATATATATATTTTAGAAAGACAATGATAAAACTTCATAGGAATTATAGCAAAAATTGGTATTTGTATTCCTAAATAAAGTTATAAAATGTTAAAATCAAGACTTTCTTTTTTTAAATCAGGGCATTCTACTTCATTGTCTAAATCATTTGAAAACAAACAAACACTGACACCATTTCAAAACAAAGTACCATGTAAAAGGTGTTTCGACTTCACTAATAATATTATTATTATACTAAAAGTATTTAACTAAAAAAATGTTAATAAAAATAAATAAATATTGTTTTCAAGCAAGTCCTGGGAACATTACCATTACCCAACATCAATGGATATTACTAGAACAGTAAAATACCAAAAACTGAAAAATACTGAAAAAAAGTCAAGGATGAAATCGACTTGGACCATTTCTTCCTACATAATTCTACATGCCACAAATCATATGGAACAAACATATATACATCTAGGAAAAAACATGGCAGAGCTAGCTACCATAAATAGAAAAATTCAGTTACCAACATTACAAGTAAAATATACAACAAAACATTGATTGTTAGATTAACCTATGGAGATAATTACATCGGAGACACGTTTGTTTATGAAATGGGTTTGATCTCACCACTGAATCCAAAACAACTTGCACAATAAAAAAAAAAAAATACAAAAATGATAGAACAGAGACAGGGTTGTATTAAAAGGAAACTGTATTATGAAAGCAATTGCCATAATTACAAGCCATTTCACAGATAATAAAACTGGATGACAATACTGTGTTATCCATGTTTAACAGGATGTATCATAAGCATTGTTGATAAAGTAAAAGCACATTCATTTTAATATTCACATTCCACCTGTGATAGGCACAGATTCCGTGGATAGCTTATAGGGTGAGTCAGCAACCTCAGTGTTGGCTTAGTACTTACCGATTTCCACGACTGAGAAGTCTTACTGGCAAGCAGGAGAAAAATAAAATGACAATACAACCGTCCTCCCTACCAACAGGTTTACAATGTCCACTAGTAAAGCTCAAATTTTATTAAGCTCTTCCTACACCCCCCCCCCCCCCGTTACCCAATTATCCCACCCCAGTTTCGGGCAAACAGGAGTGGCCACTGGACCTGTATAACCAGCCTCCTTGAGTTAAAACAAAGGGGAAAAGATACTGGTCAAATAACCACGCTGGCTACAATCACTGAGACATGAAAAGTTAGGACTATTGCCAAAAGGTAGAAGTTGGGAAAAAAGTAGAACAAACAAACCAAAAAAAAGGAAAAACATAACAAAAAACACAACAACAGCTAAAACAAAAAACATTTGGGTTGTGTATAAACAAGAGCGGTTTCTGTGTCTACTGCTGATTCCCTCAGTTAGAATATTGCTACTGCGACTGTATAGTATGTATAGAGCTGTCTGAATGAGGTATTACAGAAGAGAGACAAAACTGTAAACAAAAAAAATATTCTCAAAAACAGCAAAGATTTTATTGTCACTAGGTGTCTTAATATCCCATGATTATCAGTCTGCCGTAAAGGACAACTCTCAGCAACAAATTAAAGTTATTGAAAGATTACATGAAGTGCAGGCATTTTAAGTAGAATGCCTTCATGAAAGAATTCAAACAAAGTACCTACTTGGGTTATCTGTGCTCTGTATAGCGCTATCAGGGGGCTGATATTTTGTTTAGATTCTTGGTTCATAAGAAGGAAGATCTGACTAGGGGTGTATCGTTCTCCTGAGTGACAGGTGTGCTGTCAGTCCGGAGGACACCTGTCACTCAGGGGCACAATGTATCTTGTGTATATCCGGGGGTTTGTGTGCTGGGAAATATTTTTGGATACTTTTCGTGCTGGTTGAATTGGCAACAGAGTGAGTGACTCGGTTGCTGAATTCACAGCTGCCGCCTGTCTCCCGGATGTATTTCTGGGGTTTGTGTGCTCTCTGTTCGGAGCACACAAACTCACGAAATAGACAGTGTGGCTCCGCACATATGGAGCATCCACGCCTGGATCTGACCCAAGATGTCTGCACCCTGATAGAGCTATACAGAGCACAGATGGCTCACCAAGGTACTTTATTCACAATCTTTCAATGAAACGTTTCTATTTAAAATAGACACTTGATTACACTTGATGCAATCTTTCAGTTAAACATAACTTAGTTTTTGCACACAGTTGTCCTTTAAAAACTGTAGTGTACTTCTCAAAACTTTGCAATGCTGAGGTTTGCCACTACACCTACACCATTTCTCAGTAGACAGTGAAAACATAGCATATAATTTTAATTTGTTATATTATGCATGAAAAAAAAAAATGTTAAAATGCCCATTTCTGCAGCACATAAAAATACACCATAAAAACTAGAGCACTTTGGTAATTGCCTGATGCCAATTAACATCAAACATAGCTACTTTTTTTTTTAAATGTTTGGAAATGGGGTCAATTACACAGCACAGTTTTATTATCCAATAACAGTGTCTGATGGACTTTATTTTGGGTTGAGGAATGCCAACAGTCAGAGGACTTAAAGGTAGGTAGGCAATGCAATAGAGCAGCAGGAAATGCTAGCAGAATGCTTGGTTGCATAGGGAGAGGTATTAGCAGTAGGAAGAGGGAAGTGCTCATGCCACTGTACAGAGCACTGGTGAGACCTCACTTGGAGTATTGTACGCAGTACTGGAGACCGTATCTCCAGAAGGATATTGATACTTTGGAGAGAGTTCAGAGAAGGGCTACTAAACTGGTTCATGGGTTGAAGGATAAAACTTACCAGAAAAAGTTAAAGCATCTTAACATGTATAGCTTGGAGGAAAGATGTAGCAGGGGGGATATGATAGAAACATTCAAATACATAAAGGGAATCAACACAGTAAAGGAAGAGAGTATATTTAAAAGAAGAAAAACTACCACAACTAAAGGACATAGTCTAAAATTAGAGGGGCAACGATTTAAAAGTAATATCAGGAAGTATTATTTACTGAGAGGGTAGTGGATATATGGAATAGCCTTCCAGCGGAAGTGGTAGTGGTAAACACAGTCAAGGATTTTAAGCATGCGTGGGATAGACACAAGGCTATCCTAGCTATAAGATAGGGAACTGGGGACTGATAAAAGTATTTAGAAAATTGGGCAGACTAGATGGACCGAATGGTTCTTATCTGCCGACACATTCTATGTTTCTATGTTTCTTATGGGCATAGCCCCCATTTAGCAGAAGTCATTTTGTGGGAAATGTATGCACCCATTGCAGTCTCTTCAGAATATCCTAGCTGTCATGAAAAACCATTGAATAGAACAGACTGATACTGTACTTCAAATGGTTTCACTCAAACAATGGAGGCTTAAATGACTTCCATTACATTGCAGTAGCCAGGACCTCCCTCTTTGCATAGTACAAAAGATGTCTGAATATCCCTGGTATCTCTCAGCAGGTGCATTCATTAACACAGCATCTTCCCCAACTCTGGTTTATGGTTAAGCACAGGGTATCGGTATCACTTGCAGAACTGACAAGCTTATAAAATGCAGGTACAGCAGGCCTTGCAGTATGGACATTTGCATACTTCCCAAGTGTCCCTATTTAGGAGGGACAGTCCCTATTTTGTACCCAAATCCGCCTGTCCCTCTTTCCCTCCTCTATTGTGCCTCTTTTCTGGGAGCTCAGTATTTTTGGTCTATACAACTGTATCACAGAGCTCCACAGCACTAAAACTCACAATAAAGTGAGTTGAAACTGCAGAAAGTGTGTTTTTATACCAGTTTGTGTAAATAAAATGTTACATTTTTGTTCTAAATGACCTATCATATCAAATAGGTGCACCCGTGACACCTCTCCATCCCGACAAGAGCAGGGGACGTGTTATTAACATGCTTGGCGGGAGGGGGAAAAGTGAGTGCGACTGATGGCATCTCTCAACTAGCTGGCACCCAGGGTGGTCCCCACTACCTGTCCCCCAGTTAGTATGCCTCGGTTATGCTTGTTCTATGTATGCACAAATTTCCTTCACTATAGCTGAACCAAAAGTTACATGCAGTTCAGTCATGGTCAGCCGATAATCTTCACTTCTTTTAAACATGAGTGGAGATGGGTAACTTAGCTAGCTGAGCATCATGGCAATTGTAGTCTACCACAGTGTCAAAGGTTAAATAACTCCAAACAAGGGACATCACCAGTGTCAACCTGAGCATAACAGCCATGGTCCCTTCCGCGTCTAAAGAGTAGACCAAAGTAGGGGTTCCCTACCTTTTGAGGTCATGCTCCCCCCCCATTTAATTCTCATCACATGGGGGGGGGAGCACTGGTCTACAGAGAGGGGAAAGTTTTTGCTAAACAGCAGCAGTAACTACAACTCACAAGTGACATCATGCAGGCGCATGCGAGTGACATCATACATGTGTTCTCTACCTTCAGTTGGATGAAACCTAACCTGACTAACCTCATCACTGTTGGTGAGGGTAGAGTGAGATCAAATATACATATAAATGTAATTACAGAAATAAACACAGAACCCTATATAAATTAGGTTATATGTTTTACAGTATTTATAGTGTTGAATGTAAAGCTCAAAAAACAGTGTTACCGGAATAAGAAGCAGATTTATAGGTGTAGAAAATATATTCTGTCTTTCTCTTTTATGAAATCTGTATGTGGCTCTATAGGTAAAAGAACAGTTACAACGAGGGTACACTGTGTCCCCATATCCAGATTAATTAATGTACTAAATAAATGGTCCAAAGCAAATTAAACCGCTTGAGATTGTTCACAGGGCACAGCTCCCTTAGCGTCTGACAAATCGTAATCAGTGAGAGGGATCATCTGTTGTTGCCACAGAGAGAAAGACAATAAATAAATAAATAAATAAATAAATGCAGCAAATTTGTATTTAAACATGTCCTTTGAGGAGATAACCAATTTGCAGAGCAAATATACACACAGGACTTAGCTTTGTGTGTTGATACAAAGACGAGGGGGGGGGGGTGGGGGAATTGCAGGGTTTGCTTTGCAATGAGATAGGAACTGATGTTACACTGATGGCACCTTTTTAGGAAAAAAACAATGTTAAATTAGCGAGCAAATAAAGTTTTGTCTAAAAATAAATCTCTAAAATCAGAAGTGTGCAACTTTTTTTTTAATTCGGCAGGCAGCATACTGGGTGACTGCAATCATGTTATTCAGGCTCACATATGATAAATGTATACTCCTGAACCGTATTTAGGAAAATGTAGATCGGTCTGCCTCTTCAGGTTTGCTCACGCTGCCCTGAAGCATGTATTTTTCGGAAGTTTCCCTCAATAAAACGGTGGTGTGGTCAAACTAGCCACATAGTGGATATTGGGGGGGGGGGGGGGGGGGGGGGGGAGGGTCAGGCAGGCTGTTGTAGCTGACTTACAACAAACAAACCTTGGGGGCCACATCTAGCCCATGGTGCTAGGGGCATAACTAGAAGCCATCATCCCCAAATAGGAAAATTGACACAGGGACCCCTGCCCTGAACAGGCATCACCACATACCACAGTTCCAGGTTTGCCCCACACACTTCATCACATCTCATCAGGGCAGGGGTTGTCCAGGCTCCCTAAGTTGGCGAGCCCAGTTGCAGTGGCAACCACAATTGTTATGCCCTTACATGGGAAGTCAATTGAACATTAATGGTCTAAATCAACAGCAATAAAAAAAAAAAAAAAGTGAACAGATAAATTTATGCATAATTCAAGTTTGAGATTCCCCTGATTTCAATGGACATAAAAATTAAGTCACAAAATGTTGTTGTTGCAGCTGAAGAAGGATGTACTAATAAAGGGCTTTCTTTATCTGGAGTCCATTCTCTGGTGATCAGTGAGCACTAATGGGGGATTTCCCTGTGTAAACTGTAATTGAATGCATGGTGAGAGGGTATAAAGGAGAAGGAACAATGCTTTCCGCTCCACAGGTGGTGTTTGCACTTAATGTCAACTAAGTGACCAGATTGCCAGGTTAGTGAGAGACAATGAAACAATATGTGTTGAAAACATCATTAAGCTGTTGGTAGCGTACGGCTGAACTTCCTTTAGAATATAATATTAAGTACAAGTGTGATTCTCACTCTATGCATACCCCCCATGTTGGCGACGCAGCATGCCAGAGGGGGGGAATACACGTCTGCAGCAGCGATGACACTGTGGCAATCTAACCATCCAGATAAATCTGAGACACTGGTGGATGAAGTCAGGACTGTGGATAGTGGCTCAAGTGGGGGAGTTCAGGGGGAAACCCTTTCTATCATTAGAACTTCCAATCTAGTGCCAGTATAATGTGCCATGATACATCAGAGTCCTATTTCTCATATTCATCCCCCCCCTCCCCCCCAAAAAGCCCTACCACATGCAGGGTAGTTCTATGTCACGTATTGTGGTCCTATCTGGTGTTCTGACTGCCTGCAAAAATATTATGCAGATAGATTAACCATGATGTGGTTGGCTAGCTAGCCTTGTGTCCCAAGTGAATTCTGGGAGGTATCCATTTTCCTGTTCTCAGCTTTGCAAACCTGAATTCCCATTTGGTTGGGGTGGCCACAGAGTTCTTGTGCCTCATAAAAATAAAAAAATGTTTCTGTAGTTGAATCCCCTTTTTTGAGTGGTTAGCCCTTCCTTTCCTTTGTACTTTAAAAATCTACTTATGTATTCGAGAGAAATACAATTCTTCGGGCTGGATTACATGGGATAATTTTTATCACGGCTTTTCATCTCTTAACGCCACCATCATCTACAGAAACCGTGCAATGCAATTATCAGATAAATGTATCTCTTGAAACAGAATCTGTAGTGCTACAGGAGAGAGGACAAGGCAGATCTAGAATGTGAATGACACTAGTGAATCTTCTCCATTTCACACGTCATTGACTTTTCTGAGAAAAAGCAAAACAAAACAAGGACAAACTATTTAAAATACTCATGAAGACGAGACAGGCACAAAGAGCAGGATGGTGAAGCTCTATGTGCAGTATGTTTATACAGAAACACACATCTGTGTACACATACACTGAACCAAATGTCAAATCGGCCATTTTTTACTCTTCAGCTGTTCTGTACCTGTTCTGTATGGAATGGTCTGGACCAGATCATCAGCAGCTGGAGGTCTACAATGTAATTATGGATGTCATTAGCCAGCCAGCACATTTTTTTTTTACTCAATGTCAACTTTAAGTCTATGGAGGCAATAATAGGGCAGGTTTTTTTCCCCCAAGGTGGAAATCCTAAATTGAAAGGTGTTCATGGTGAGAAGTGCCATCAACCTCTCTCCCGGTCATGAAGAATTCAATTGGGTTATGCATCAGTTCCCCTCATAAATTTTAAAAGGACTCCTGTTCCTGAAATTCCATGCTACAATAAAATTCAATGGGTTTCCCTACCTCTAAAAATCAATTGCCAATATAAAAACCTAGGTTCTTAAAGTCTATTGTTCACAAACCTGAATTATGTTGTTTTAGGTTTAAAGGGACACTACCACTTACACAAGATGTAACTAGATAACCCAGTCATTTGAAACAAACGCATATATAAATCATATGCCACAGATTTTTTTAGATGGTTGAACTCCATTTTGTGAATCTTTCCTATGATGCAACATTGTCCAAAATCTCCCAGTCAGTCTCACATGTATACATAATCGCTACTATTCAAGATTGGACTGTAAACAAGAACATGGATTCTGATAGTTAGATACAAAATGTATTCCAGTTTTTACCATGCAATATAGTTGTACTAAAAACAACCAAGTCACGGTCACTAACAGGTTTACCAAGGACACTATGTTTTTGAACTAAAACAAGAATATTATGGCAATACATAGAACAACCTGTGGTCAAGGCTGTATAAAAGAGAACTCACTCGATCAGGAGGAGAGAGAAGGAAGGGCCAGTCGGGATGGCCCAGGGGACTGACAAGTATCCCCTAGCATGGAGAAGTCCCTGTAATGCACAGTATTTACAGAAAAAGAAACATCTGACAAGGATACAAAGGTCCTTGAGAAATATGTGATGCTGTTAATATTGAAGGTACAAGGTTCTAAAAGCAAGGAGAGTTCTGACCAGAGAATGCTGGCAAGAGAATCAAAACAGACAATGAATGTGGAGATCCACAAACTGGTTATTGGTTGGATCCAGATTGGAGATCCATGAACTGGTTATTGATTGGATGTAAAAGGTCACTGGATCAATACAGAGTTTCGGCTTTTTTTTTCTTCTTAATTCCAGATGAACACGTATCCCGGGCATCCAACACAACCACCCTTTTTCCTTAGGGTGGGAGACAAATGAATAAATATGCAAAAAATACTACTTTATAGTACAGAGTCTGGGTGCTCCCAACCGATTTAACACATTTTTTCCATGCCCATAAACTGCTGTTCAATTACTGTAAATAAAATAAAATTTCTGGTTCACAGGAAAGAGTTAAAACTACTATAGTTTTTTTTTTTCCACTAAGCACCTAGCGATAACCTTAGGGAAATTATTAACATTCCTGGGCCCTTTCCAGCCCTCCTCCCACTCCACATACTGTATGCAGCTTCTGCTTTTGTACAATGCCCTCTTGAGAATAACCTGCTAGGTGTAAACCCATGTTACCTGACCAAAGTAACTCAATGCACACAGGTCAATAGCATAATGCGTATTGTTCGAATAATCGCCAAGACTGCCCAAGGCAAACTGTTGTGTGCTTTTGTGCACAAACAAATAGCTTAAAACTTAATTTAAAGTGGTACTAAATCAAAGTAAAACAAATTAATTGTGGCCATTCTGTGGTGTAAATCCATATTAACAGATATACGCATGTTTACAATGCTGACTGTGTCAGTCCACACTCAGCCAATCAGAGCAGGTGCTTACTGCCAGTGTTTGATTGGGATCAGTCAGGTGTGATTGACTGTCTCAGATAAATTAGAAGCGGTTTTCCTCTCTACAGGCAGTGGTGTAACAATCATGGTTACAGGGTCTCTACTGCAACCGCAAGACCCCCTACCACTTGCACTCCACCAGAGAGTGTAGAGATCATCCGAATGTCCTCCTACACTCCCTGCCTGCTGTGCCTGGCTGATCAAGCGCAGAAAATTACCTCACATCCAATTTCTGGAGCAATTTCCGCACCGGGGCCCCATGATTTCGAGTTAGGCCCCTGCATAGACCATTATTAGACTGACCATCATAAAGTCCAGTAAATGTCCGCTATGAACAATGCTGATGCCTGGTCTACCCTTGCTAGTAAATGGATCTTCAGGCTAGCCAGTAGCCTGAAGCTCTCTTTATGACGGCAATATTCTTGAAATCAGTTTAATAATTATCAATACTGGATCATTAATTAGTACCTTTGTGATGACCTAAACACTGTTTTAACTGTAAATGAAGAAAAATGTGTTTTAAATGTGTCTGTGGCTTTATCCGCAAATTATACATTTCCCGTTAAAAAACAAACAAACAAACTTTTAACTGGATTAACAAGGACCTCCTCACAATTCACACAGTGAGGTAGTCAGGGTGCCTCAAACAGTAGATTTGGATAACCTTCTAAAGGTTCCTGGAAAAACCATAGCTCTGGCCATAGAACCTCTCATGTGTGCTACAATAGGTGATCACAAATTAGCTATACAGTTAGCAAACAAATGCACAAAATCAAGAGTGAAAAATATGTGTTTAGGTCTTTCTGTGGTGTCTCCGGTTAATGACATCACCTTGTGACTTGCCAGTCCAGCTGCAAGATGATGTCATAAACAGGAGACACCACAGACACATTTTGATTCACTACATCCACAGTATAAAACAATATTTCCTTTTTAGGCCAATTTGCGATTTACAGCAAGCCAGTGCCTTAAATTAATAATTCACCTCATTCATTTAACGATTTGCTACAAACCGTCTCATCTGTAATAAAATGCAAATCGTTATCATATTGTTATCAAAAATGACAATAGAATAAATGCTTTTCTCCCCTCGTTTTCTAGTTACTGAGCCCTAGTCGCCACTCCTTCATGCATGCGCGGGAGCCATGCTGATGGACCCTTGTCATACGGTTGATCTTCAGTTATCACAAGCATGTGCTTTGCAGTCGAGAAAGAGCGGGACGCACTTCTTCAGTCAGATCCTTTAACCAGCAGAAGGGTGGTCTGACAAGTCTAATACCCACTGTCAATAAGATGTACTAAAACAGGGAGAGATATTTCATGACTTTTTTGGGTGATTGACAGATGACCTACGGTTTTTTTTACTCTTCTTTTCTCTGATGACTACACTATTTGTACTCTTCTTCACTTCCCATTCATCTTGTCTTCAGCCCCAAGGTGTCTTTATCCAAGATTAAGGGTTGTGTAAGCAATAAGTGTCGGGCATGAATACAAAATAAATGCTTCCTAACAAGTTTATTTTTTTCCCGATCGTTCAGATGTTTACATTTTTTTTTTCTTTTGAAGAACCAGTTGTAGTGCAAAATAATAATAATTACAGTTTACAGCTTTGCCTTAAGGAGTTTCCCACAAACAAAATGTATATGGTGTTTTTAAAGTAAAGTGGAACTTGAGTCTAAACTTCAACACTTACATCTAGGTTTTTCCCTTTGGGAGGAAAATATGTGGTCTATAGTAATGCAGTATAATAACTATGGCCTTAGGGATTTCTGTAATAGTTGGGTGTGGGGGAGATTTGAACAGCGATACGATGGTTTGAACAGGGTGGGGATTAAGATGTTCCAGTGAAAATATATGAAAGGAGGTTTTTCGATCTTTAAGTGTAACATGATGATTTTAAATTATGAATTTAAAATGTGTGGACTAGATTGGTTACCACAGAGGCTGCAGGCCAAATTTACCCAGCCCTTCTGTCTGAAGACAATGAGACTTTTATAAGGCTGCCAGGGGGTGTAACCTGTATTTTGGCAGGAGAGGATAAAAGTTAAAATGTTGCTCCTCAATTTCCAGTTAGAATCTACAGGGACACTGGACAGAATTGGCAGTTTTACCTTAAAGCCGAGACACTGTAATCATGAGGCACTTGACAGTTTGGAGTTTCATGAGGTCTACTTACCAAGTGGCTTGCTCAGAAAGTGAACAACCCTGTATGTTGGGTTCAATACAAATTAAAGAATACAATTCATATAATTTGATAAATGAAGTATCAACTAGATGGTGTCCAAAACAAAACAAAAAACATAAACCAAAAGAGAAAAAAAAAAAAAAGTACAAAAAGAGAAAATTAAAAAAAATACACACAAACACTTGATCTGTAGAATGTAGTCAACTTAGCATCATACAAAAGCCATGGTTCAGCTATACACAAATGAACAAGTAGAAACTGTATCACATCTTAGGCTTAAAGGGTTACTATTATACAAACATCGTGTGGTTAACTTTTAGGTGATATAAGAACTAGAGAGAATTGCAGGGATTTGAGACAGGGATTTCAAACTGTCGGCCAAAGTAGCCCAGAGTTGGAAATATTCTCCAATGCCGCTGATTTAGCCCTCTTAATATTTGCTAGTAAATGCATAAATTCTATTTGGTATATGTAATTAGAAAATAATCCTTTCAAAAGTATCTGTACTAGCGAGAATGGCCTGGTTTCAATAAATATAAAAGTATTTTTTTCCCCACAAAACTCAACTTTAAAATCTTATTGTTATGTCATTGAGTGGAATACTGCAAGGATTAAACAAAAAGTGCTCTCTATTGAATGACCCATTAGCAACAACCTATAGGACTAATCCCACAATGGACAAGGGTAACCTAATGAGGTTTATTGGCTTAAAGGGAAACTTCCATGTGAAAAATACTAGACTGGTTAACTACCTTTTGTTTTAATGAGCAAAGGGAATCATTTTAGGTCTTAAGAACACATTTAACATATTGTTGTATTGGTTTAAGTTTGGTGTTGAATTAATAAAACTTTGAAAATGTAAAGGTTATAGGATATATACTCAGCCCAAGAGCATTCTGGGATCTGCAGTTAGATAGTTCTGTAATTTTTTTTGGTTCGATCACTTCTGAAGAAAGAAAACATATTCCAGAGAAAGGCAAAAATGTATTTCAAAATGCAGTTTTTATTGATTTATAGGTTTTTATGTACCTGATATTAAAGCCATGTTTTTTTGGTTTTTTTTTAGCTTAACTTTGGTCCCAAAATTCAAATGTTTTATATTCTTTTTCTTAAAATAGGATGAATAAGTTTTTTGTATTTTAATATTCAAAAATGTATGGTGCTCAAGATTTTTTGACATTAAAATATTTTTATACTAAGCTCATTAGTTTATATCTTCCTATACCCATAAGAATAATCATTGTGGATTTAAAAAATATTTATTGCCCGATAAATAGTGATAAATAAAAAAAAAAAAAAAAAAAAAAAATAGCCATTTTTTCATGGTAGAGAATGCCATCGCTTACTTCTAACCACATATTTTTCATATTCGAAGAAATATTCAGAACACAATAATGACTTCTTTGGCTCTTTTCCCCAAGTCTACCAATTTCCTAATTATTCTTGGTAAAACCCAAGTTGTTCACCATCCCCCTCTTTCCAAAGCTCTAGGTTTCTCTTTGCTGGCCAGACTAGACTCAACGCCCTCCCTTATCTTGTACCTGACACTAAAAGGGTCTTTTGTAATCAGCAGACAATGCCTCTACCAGCCCCTGCAATGGGAGCTATTAATTCAGCCAGAGATGAATAGCTCTATTGTATTACCCCATCCATTACAAAACCATATCAAAGTGAAGACATATGCACCATCTCCTTGTTCTGTGTGATCCTTCCAAATCTGCCTCCAGTAAACCATTGTAACTGGATCCGGAGTGCAGTATTTAAAAACTATACTACTCCTGTATTTCTCAATAGTTTATCAGAAACTTTAGGTAAAAAGTCATTATTTGAGTTTCGTACCCATGACCATCACAAAAAAACAAAAAAAAAAAAAACAGAATAATATTTAAATCATTATTTTCTAATATTGCACGTTGTATTTGCGCCCAGCTAACTCGCTTTAGAACATGTCCTATAAGAGATATTCTATATCTGTGGCTATGAACTGCAGACTATACCGGACACATACAAATAATAATAAGGCAGTGCACTAGGTTTTGATCTGGTAGTGCTGGCTATAAAGCCATATTGGCAATACATATGGGTGAAATTTAATGGTATATATATGCATATATATAATATGTAATAAGTCTGGAGAAAGGAGCACTCAAGGGGACTTGATATCATGAAGAATCAGAGTTATTTCACATAGATCAACATTTCAGTCCCACACAGGGGACTTTCATTAAACCAAAAACTCCAAAAGGCTACCCACCTAAACCTTGTTCACATGGCTTATGGAGAATTAAAACAAACAAAAAAAAACAAACAAACAAAAAAATTATATATATATATATATATATATATATATATATATATATATATATATATAAAAATATAAATTCAGATTGGAGAAGCAAGCCTCCTCACTGGCTCTGCCTCACAGCCGAGGCAGAGTCAAAAGTAAGGCCATGGGTATTCTAAGGAAGTAAGTTTATAAAAAAAAAAAAAAAAAAAAGTTTATGTTGTCCTTTAAGGATTATAAATAGGAAACACCCCAGACACATTGATAACATAGTTTTCGATTAATTTGTATATTTGTTTGTAATTTTGCCAACACAATCTATAGAAAATTTGTGATCAATGTTTAAGGTGACAGTCATTTTAATTCTAATATGTAGCATTATACTCAGAAAAATGTGTGGAGCTAGTGTTGAAACAATAATAAGCAGAAATAGTTTTTAGTCTCTTGTTCTCTGGGGCTTTATGTCACCAATACCCACAAAATGTACCTCAACAGGTGTTTATGTCATCACTGAATTGGGAGTATGGGTGATTGGGCACCCATGGCGTTCCAAGGTGATTACAGGGAGTACCCCCTATAATCTTACTTGAGAACCAGCATACAAATGTGCAGTGTGGAAAAGCCATGGATCCCTTCTACGAACATATATTACATAAGCCTACTTAGATAGGTAGAGCGCACATAAGGTGACCTCAGATGTAGCATCTTATTACATAAGCATTTCTTGTAGAAAGGTGGTATTGCACAGCTTGGTTAATAAATACTTGTAACTAAAAAAGACCAGTATGTGAGGAATGGAAGGGGGTTAACAGACAGAAGGCAGGAAGTAAAGGAAGCATCTAATCTCAGATTACTTGCTTTAGATTGTATCACTTTTGTGTCCTTAGAAAGTTGCATTATCCAAATTGAACATAGCATGTCCGCAGATAAGGATCATATGGCCCATATATCTTACTACAACACTTTTTCAGTGGTGCCAAGCATACTTTAGAGTCTAAATTTGCCTTCCACCTGTTACTAGACTACAACTACCATAGCGCTCTGCCATTATACAAGGATGGTTAAGGATTATGGACCAGTTCTGCAGGCTCTAGACGCCTAGGCGTCCAACTGTGGCCCTCCAGCTGCTACAGAACAACAAACCCCATAATTCACTACTAGCATTCTAGAATGGTCGAGAATTATGGTAGCTGTAGTGCAGAAACAGCTGGAGGGCCACAGCTGGATGCTTAGGCTCTAGAACGTTACCAGCTTCTATTACTGGTATTCTCCTCACTATTCAAGAACATAGGTCACCTATATGTATTGGGTTTGTTTTGACCATTTTACAGAGCTGCAAAATATTATGCCACTTTTTAAAAATAGATAATACTCTCTAAGGGTCTTCAAAAAGCAAACTGGATAAGGTCTGTCAAATGAAGTCGTGTTGCACCTTTCACCTTATCTGGCCGTCTATAGTTAAACATTAATATGAACAATAGAATTCCTATTTGAGGCATACGGTGAAATGTTCTGCTAATTGCAGGCAGAACAGCCCTGTGTAGTTTATTATTAAATTTATTGTAGAGATGAGGTGATAAGAGTTATATTCTTGGAATCTGCCATGTGTAAGCGAGTTTAAAACAGTCATAAATATAGTATATGATGAGACTTTAAACCTACTAATAAAGCCACTCTACACCATGCAAGGTAGGTCTTATATACACATATTCTATCAAAGGCTTAAGGCCTGTATTCCTCACACACAGTGGCCTTTTAATGGCTACCTTCCAACTAAACCTCTGACTTCACCTTTAAAAAATCCATTGGCCTGGGACCACTCATATAAGGAAGGGACTAACATGGGAATTAAACTCCCTCCATTTTCACTGCACACAATCCCAATCACACAGCTTAAAAAAAAACACCAATGTTAATGATTAAACCAACCTTAGAGGAAGAAAGAAGTAAACATGCACTGAACAGAAATAGGTTACGAGCTATTCCTATAGGTAACAAATTTCACAAAGTGTAACCCGTTTAACCCTTTCAGAATAATGTATTTCTCTTTTTTCTTACCTCTCCTGTCACAAAAGACCATATTGTCCATAAAGACCATAATTCAGGAAACAAATGTAAAACCGAGTGATGGACTAAACTACACTAACAAGGCCCTCACTGATAGATAGGGTTGCCACCTGGCCGGTATTTTAGCAGTAGGCCGGTAAAGAATTGGCTTCAGGCCTATTGGCCTATGGAGACATTAGCAAGGCCAGTATTTTTCTGAAGAAAAGGTATATATATTCCGCACATACTCTATTATACACAGAAGGCAACATTATTTAATGTTGTGTTGCTTTGCATGACTGAGCGTTTGCTAATCAAATATTATTGGCTGTATATATATATATATATATATATATATATATATATATATAAATATAAATAAAAACAAATCCAAAATGGATTAAACCAGGCTTCTGGTTTAGCACCCCTCCCCACCCTCACAGGTGCTCCATAAGTGGTGTCCAGACCTATAAATTGCTGGAGTGTCTCTGTTGTACTATAGGAAAGGCCCTTTGGTCCCTGGTAAGCAACATATTTAAAGAGATTTAACCCCATATAAGCATAAGTATTTATGGTTAGGACAACCTATACTGGTGTACTTTGACGTAGAGGTGGGCTTAGCAATATATGGCCATATAATGTAACCAAAACTCCAATTATATATATATATATATATATATATGGATAGAGGAAGAGAGCAGAACAATAATCTAGCGTTGAATTAAAAATGAGCTATTTTTAAACAGAGGTAGAAGATCCAGTCAGTTGATTTGACAACCTGAATAACCAGTATAGTAGTCACCTAGAAGTGACATAGCAATACTGAAAATAAATCTATGATGTGATTGATCCAAGTGCATGTCAGATAAATCACTACAGATATGGCCTGATCCACTACATCAGGGGTAGGTAACCTCTGACCCTACATTTCCCATACTCTTCTGCAAGCCACTTAACTGAATGAGCATAATGGGAGGTATGGTAGATGGATGGCTGCAGGTTGCCTCCCCCTGCTCTGCATAGATGGTTATCACTAGCGGAGGTATTGTATGGTACTACAAATATTATAAGAAACAACCCTAATGCAGGCTGTAAGTAAGCAGATAAGTCAACTTCGATAATGGTTAGGGGTTTAGGGCTAGGGTTAGACTGTGTTTTTTTGGCAGGGGAGCAATATTAATTTCATGAGGTAACACTTCTGTAAAGTATATGCACCAGTCAACCAGGATAGAGGCCACATAAAATTCCTTGTGGCTCGTTGGCCTATAGTTGGACATTAATGTGATAGCCTCATAATGACTGGTCACTTGTACCCATGTGATCACATAGTGCATGCATCCCAACTGGCTTGCCCCGAATGGGACAGTCATGATTTTGAGGTTCTACCTCTGACCCGCTTTTTGGGACAATAGAGAATGCAGCATTGTGCCCCTCAAACCCCCACCCCCCTCATCCTGATTCCAAGGGAGGTACGAAAAGTGTGATAAAATCAAAGTAATGTATTCTATTATACAGTAAAGACAGCTCTGGTAAGCCCATAGATTAATGGAGATCACCTCATCGCCCTGGGGTAGTTATGTTAATGTACAACTCATAAATGCATTAATGCAATGTTTTTGTTGCAGGACCTGGGGTAGATATTTTAAATAATCCTCCCCAGTTAATGCTAGCAGACATGGGCCTTCTCATGTAGAAACAGGACTAGGACTGGGGCTATATGCAGTAAAGAAGGCTTCCATTTGTATTCTTTCATTAAATTATTTCTTTATAAACCATCTACTACTGATATAATCTTTCAGTTAAAAGTTGTCCTTTAACATAAAAGATGGAAAAAATTTCCGGCTTTACTATTTTTCCAGCGTGGATGACACTGACAAATTTTGGAATTTCCCTTTTCAGTAAAATTTTAGAGACTACAACCATATCACCTTTAAATGGGCATTGCTAGGGTTGCCACATTTTCTCCCCCCAAATACAAGCCATGCTATTGCCTCCGTAGACTAAACATGGCCATGAAGCCATTTTTTTTTTTTTTTTACCAGTCTGCATGGCTGAGCATCGTGGGAACTGTAGTAGAGCAGCTGCGGTGTCAGGGTGACTAATGATCATTGAATAAAATAGAGCATGCTTCATTATACCAGATATCTTTGTTTGTTTAATAAAAAAAAAAAAAAAAAAAACAATCAGCCAGTGCAACCAAATTGTGTTTCCAAGATAAAGAAGAAAGATGTACTTTGTCCTGCATAGTAGGCATAAACAGTCATAAATCTGGTTTTTGCTTTGCACAACATTACATGTCCTCTTATCTCTCAAAACAGGCTATGCTTCATTTCTATTGGCTCATTTGTTTTTCTACTTTCTCTATGGTTTCTTTGAAAAAACAATACAAAAAAAAAAAAAATCTACCAAAGACCACAGCATGTATTACTTCTAGAATACAACTGCCTTACGCAGAAATTAAAGCACGAAGTGTTCTAGTATCATCATCCTCCTTATATGAGCCAAACATGTACAGGTTCCATAGAAATAAACGTGCTATCCTCACTGAGGTTATAAAACAAATGGCTGACTGAGCATCATTGGAAATGTAGTTTCCCAACTGCGGGAATGTTCCAAAAGATAATGTAGCGAAGGATATTAATGAGCAAGTTATTAAAAAATGATAGGTTTTGTAGAAACGCATACCTTCCAGCATTGGGAAAGACTAAACTGGGATGCCTGAGGGCGTGACTATACAACCCAGTGGGTGTGGTCATCCGAAATAGGGACGGACAATTTAATGATGTTCTATGGAGTTTTTCCAGACCGTGCCATGGACACTGGTGTCCATGTGCAGACTGACACTTTCCCTAGAAAATAAATATCACAATTTTTGTTGTTTTTATTTGTTTTTCTATTAACAGGACTTGAAGCTATTTCTATTGAAAAAAATTATTTGGGGGAGGAGGGGATGAAATCACTATATATATATATATATATATATATATATATATATATATATATATAGTGTGTTTTTTCCTGGAGCTGTAGTTTGGGGAGGAGACTGGGATGCACCTGCACACAGTACAAGCTCAATGCATCAGACCAGATCATGATGAAAGGCAATATCTATAAAGAGAGGTATTGCTTTGATCTGCAGGTGTGACGAGGCTGGGGAGGAGAATGCATGAAAGCATAAGATCATTATTAGCCACTTTACTGCCAATACAAGCCATAACTATATACACCTGCTAATAAAATGCACCATACCCATAAAAAACTCCACCTAATCTCATCGATCTTTGCCCAATAAAGATTTTAAAAGCTATTAAATTAAATGTCTGACCAATTGACACTTAATAGCTAATAATGCAATACTATAGAAACACAAACCTATTGGATGGTGTAAAAAAAAAAAAAAAAAAATTATCACTTATTTCTACAGTGACTTTTTTTTTTTATAGATTATTAATACAGTATTACCAGAATGTGCTATCAAATGAAATCTAGTGCTCTAAAATCTTTATAATTACCAATTGAACAAGATAGAACTCTGGGCATTTTGGTGTGGACTGTAATAGACTTCGCCATGTTTTTGGATATGGTTAGCACTAGACATGTGCATTTGTTTTCGGACGAAAATAGCATTTTCGTCCATATAACGAAAATGCTAAGCTAACGAAAGCCGAATGAACGAATGGTTAATAAACGAAAATCATTCGTTCATTCGTCCATTCGTAGTACTATTGCATTCTTTAAGCCGAAATAGAGTCGATTTATAGAATACAATAGCATAGTACACTTACATTCCATAAACCGACATAATGAACGACTTTCGGTTTATGGAATGCATGCAAGTCTATTGGCATTCTATAAACCAAACGTTCGGTTTATAGAATAGCAATAGGAATACATGTATTCCATAAGCCGACAGCCTATAAACCGAATGTTCGGTTTATAGACTTTCGGCATTTGTAATGCATGTAATACTTGTACTATTGGCTTTCACTACACAGAGACAGAGTCTCCATTCATAAATTTATGAGTGGAGACTGTCTCCGTGTAGTGAAAGCCAATAGTACAACTATTACATGCATTACAAATGCCGAAAGTCTATAAACCGAACATTCTATGTATTCTATAAACCGAAAATCTATAAACCGAACGACCTTCGGTTTATAGACTTTCGGCTTATAGAAAACATGTAGTACTATTGCCTTTCTATGAACCGAACGAGAGCCCCATTCATAAGAATTTCTTAT